>BQNB010025446.1:32065-59630 GCA_026074375.1 Tanacetum coccineum
CATCCACTATGGTGGGTTTATGAAAAAGTCTATAAACATGAAAAAGTTTATGTTTGATTTCAACCATAGTGGACACTCATTTCATGTCTAAGTGGAATGAAGAGGTCCTAAATCTTGAATCTCTTTATAAATTTAATGCATTTAATTTTTTTGTTATATAAGACACTTTATGAAGTTGTAAATGTTTATGCCATAGTGAATGTATCTTTATAATATCAAATGGTCTAAAAATTATTAGTGTATTAATGTATAAACTTTTATAAAAGGTTTTCCATAGTGGATGCTCTAAGTTCCTAACGATATTTTTTTTTCTTTCTTTACTTTTTAGGGAACCGATTGGGGGCATGGCTATCGATCTTCCCAACAGCTTATCTATCTGCAGGGACCGCGACGGCCCTGATTTTAATAGGAGGAGAAACCATGAAACTTTTCTTTGAGATCGTGTGTGGGCCCACATGTACATCAAATCCATTAACAACAGTAGAATGGTATTTGGTTTTCACATCTTTATGCATTGTATTGTCGCAACTTCCAAACCTTAACTCTATAGCCGGATTATCACTAGTAGGGGCTGTGACCGCCATCATTTACTCAACCATGGTTTGGCTCCTCTCGGTTACCCAAAATAGACCACCCAATATCTCTTATGAACCCATCCCATTACCTTCATTTACCTCTTCCATGTTCTCGGTTTTCAATGCACTCGGTATTATAGCATTCGCATTCAGAGGGCATAATTTAGTACTCGAGATTCAGGTAATTGACTTTTAAGGCCAAATAGTCAATTGATCTGGCTTCAAATTTGATTTGGATCCTTTGAAAATTCAATACGTATTATTCTAGAATGAAACTTTATACAATTCTTTATAAATTTGTAACTAGTGATACTGATTTTTTACTGAAACCAAATATACATTTTATGATACCTTTGACTTTTTTTGGTGAAAGGTAACTTTATAAACAAAAGCCTAAACAAATGTTTAGGACACTCCCTAAACAAATCAGCTTTGGCAAACAAAAATCAAAAGCAATGGACTTTAAGGTCAAACCGTCTGTCGTTGGACCTTAAAAATGATTTAATTCATTCGAATATAAAGAAAAGTTTTATCATATAACATAGACTATAGATTATACTTTAAGCATCTGTATGATTTTATCAATTATGTAATGAGATCAATACCAGATTATGTATGTATTCAGAAATAACTGGTTTGACCTCAAAAAGGTAAAAGTGGAATATTACTGACAATTTTGTGGTATGTTCTCAGTCAACAATGCCATCAACTTTTAAGCACCCGGCTCATGTGCCAATGTGGAAAGGGGCCAAGGTCGCGTACTTCTTCATTGCCTTGTGTTTGTTCCCAGTAGCCATTGGTGGTTTCTGGGCTTATGGAAATCAAGTAAGTGCATCCATAGCATATGACCATTTCATCATTCTCAATATCAAATTTATAACAAATACTAATCTCAAATTTCAATCTTGTAGATGCCTCCAGGAGGGATTCTAAATGCCCTATTCGGCTTCCATGAACACGACATTTCAAGATGGTTACTTGTAACAACATTTCTTCTAGTTGTCTTTAGTTGCTTGAGTAGCTTCCAAATCTACTCAATGCCCGTTTTTGACAACTTTGAAGCTAGCTACACGCATCGCACAAACAGACCTTGCTCAGTATGGGTCAGGTCAGGTTTCAGGGTGGTTTATGCGTTCATAAACTTCTTCATTGGGGTAGCATTACCATTTCTTTCTAGCCTAGCTGGATTGTTAGGAGGACTAACACTTCCGGTCACATTTGCATACCCGTGTTTCATGTGGGTGTTGATAAAGAAACCAACAAAGTATAGCTTTAATTGGTACTTCAATTGGTCGCTCGGGTGGCTTGGTGTCGCGTTTAGTTTTGCATTTACGATTGGTGGTATTTGGAGCATTGTTAATAATGGGTTAAAGTTGAAGTTCTTTAGGCCAGCTTAACTAATGGTTGTTTTATTTGTTTGTGGTTTTTGCTTATGTGATTCGATATATACAGTTTATGATATATGTCATGTGTGTGGTAATTGTGTTATATGCCTATGAGATTAACTGGAACAAGTTATGTGTATTTCGATATAAAGTATATTTGTTGATCTATAGAAAACCTAAGTAACTAGAAAAAGTGATTAACTGAATTCAGAAGACTACTGTTACCTCTTGAAAATATACGCAGCCATGGGAATGAACAAGCATGTCTCTTATGGCAGGTAAAGTCAATGTTGAAGAAGGCTATATTTCTTAAAAAAAACCCTAGATAATCACAATTTTAATAACGGGTGAGCAGAAAAACCGGAACCGAACCGAAAATAATCGAACTGAACTAATAACCGAACCAAATTTGTCAAAACCGAACCGAACCGAACTACTAATTCTGTTCTCGGATTGGATATGGGTTTGACAATCAGAACCGAAAACTGAATTCAAATACTACGTATATATATATATATATACTAAAAGTCAAAAGTGGACAAACATATTTAACTCGACCCTTCCGGTTTAAATATAATTTACATCGATCTTTGTAAATCCGAAGAGGATGATCACCAGGTCCTATAGACACAATCTCACCTGGAAGACGCAACTCATTCAATAGTGCATACCCAGCACTCTCATTGAAGGTTATTTGATCCAGATCAGTACTGTATATAATCACTTCCCCAAGGTATCTACTAAAAATCACTCCTGGAAACTTTTTTCGGAAGGCCTTTTCAAAAACCTCATGTACAACCAGCTCCTCGAAGGCCATGGTGACACCCCCTAGATCTGGAATATAATTCAACACACACTTATTGTTATGTTCGTCTATGCAACGGTTATAAAGAAACTGCCTCACTAATCTATAAGTGGTAGAATCTTTATCAACATAGAGATTGACGATCTCTAAAATCCTACTCCTAGAAAAGGCATAGCCTAATATAGGAGAAATGATCCTAAGACGATATACCCTATTCGCCTTAGCTATACATAATAACCTATTAAAATAATTTTTTTCTAGATTTTCTGTACCGGAGCCATACACGGGACTGTCATCGTGGGTGAGTTGGTAAAACATTCGGCCTAACCCCAGCAAAACTAACGCGTCCTTACTAGCGGCTGAAGAAACAATGTACACTATTGATTCCTTTTCACCATAAGGTTCATTAACAATACCGAAAAGAAGAAGTTATGTATCCCTTAGAAAGTTAGAAACCCCTTCTTCATTTAGAAACCTAATTACAAACAGAGAGAGATTATAGCAACCTGATAGGACTAGTTGCTGATGAGAGTAAAACTCAAATGGAGATATTGCCTGATACTCTGGAGATATTGCATCATACTCTAAAGTGATCAGCTCCCTATAAACGTCATCAATAGTCTCTATTAGAAGACCTATTGATTTATCTATTTTAGTAGTATAACCCCTATGAATCGAATAAAACGTTTGAACTTGTCTAATTAATACCATATTTTTCATCCACTTTTTCATCATCATATCATCATATCTACTCATTTAGGAACCTCAGACATAAGTACTCCGCTAGCTACAAATATGGACATCATAACAGCTAATTTGATAGCAGATCTTTGATTTTTAGTTAACCGAGGAGCAGTACTGGCACTACTGCTCGCTTCAGATGTACTTCCTATATCGGGAAGGGTCATTTGAGAAGTACTGGCACTACTGCTCGCTTGAGATGAACTTCCTATATCGGGAATGGTCATTTGAGAAGTACTGGCACTACTACTCGCTTGAGAAGGAGTACTGACTTCTAGTATAGGAATCTCAATCTGAGAGAATGGATAGAAATTCTCAAAGGCGTTGAAAAAGCCTGACTCTCTTCTTCAGCAGCACTTCAAGCTTCTCTTCCGTCTACCGATCTGCGAGTTTGCCATAAATAGCGCTTTCTTTTTGGGTATAGAGAGTATCGAATTGCTATAGGCATGTGAGCTTTAAGAGCCTTGGGCTAGAAAGACTTCGAAAATGGAAGAACTTAGTGGAACCATAGTAGGACTGATAAAAGAGCAAGAAAGAAGAGCTCTATTCATGAATAGATGACCAAAAAGGCCTTGTCACAAATTGGATTCGAACTAGCACCTCTGGGGGCAAAAGACAGGCCCAACGAACTACCATTCATTAGTCTCAAAAGAAAGAGCTAGCAAACCACACCAATTCCATTCCAATTATCTCTGACAGAGCAGGATAGCTGCCATCAACCCTTTAGAGGAAGGGTCCCTTCAAGACCATGAGAAGGAATATAAGAGCTTTAGGCCTTGAGCACTTGACGCGAAATCATTGACCTTGCGCCTGGTGTGATTAGGTCTTACCGCATTTTCTTCTAAAGAGGATCTACTCTTTCTCTTACTGGCATAGCCAAAACTACTTGCTCGGAATCAATTCACTCTATCTTTATCGCAAGCAAATAGCCAAAAAAGAGTTGATGAAAGAGCATACCGTCTTTACTTTATTCTTGAAAAACATCTTCAGAGCAGTTATTACAAAATGACTGCATCTTAACAGAAATGCAAAGCAAAGCGCCCTAGACAAGACTCGAACTTGAGACCTTGCCTAGGAGGGTAAAACCTCCATACCATTAGACCAGAGGCCCGTTGGTTAATAGATGAATATTACAGTGCATCTAATTTAATAGATGAATAATTACATTGATGAAAATTACGGGTTGTTATAAATCTACATGTGTTTTCTTTTCATTAAGTTGTAATTGTGAGACATAAGCGTTGAAAACAAATTAAGGGAATGATTCACCTTGTATTGCATGACTAAAAGCACACGATGAAGTAACTTGCAAGTTATTGTCACCTCTGGGTCACATTTGTTTTTCTTCAATTAACTTACAACCAACCAACTTACCTAAAAACAAGCTCAACAGTAACTTGCACATAACTTACACTTTTGAGACCCACCATTTTTTTCTTTTCCATTTTTTAAACAAACAAAACTTTAATTTATTAAAATAAATTTTAAATTATAAATACAATATTTATAAAAAATATAAACAAATAAATGTATAATAAAAAACCAAACAAAAAGCATATAAAAACAAAGCACAAACAAACAAAACCCATTTATAAAAAAAGCACAGACAAATAAAACCCATTTTCTTTACACATCTTCTTCTTCTCCGCTCAAACACACACACACAGTGCACACACACACACACACACACACACACCCACATTGTGCACGCGCACACACACTGTACATACATTTATAAATCTAAAAAGAAAAAAAGAAGCAACCAACACCTCGTTGGTAGCCCAACGAGTAGCAACCAACGCACCTTCACGGTGCAGTAACGTGACCCAACGCAGGGCTATCTTCTGGCTCCGTGGCTCCTGACCTTGGAAGATGGGATTCCGAGACCAGGACCCTTTTTCATAACTTCCGCTCGTTGCGTACCTTGCTCCACTACTGTACGAATAGCATTTCCCGCTGCAGTTTGAGCAGCAAATGGTGTCCCTCTTCTTGTACCCCGGAATCCACAAGTACCGGCGGAGGCCCAATAAACCACCCGACCCCTTACATCTGTAACAGTCACAATGGTATTGTTGAAGCTTGCTTGAACATGAATAAGTCCTTTTGGTATTCTACGTGCACTCTTGCGTGAACCAAGACGTCCATTCTTACGTGAACCAGTTTCTTTTTTTTCTTTCATTCCGGGGAAAACCTCCTTGAAGTATCAACTAATGAGGGAGGAGTGAGATTATACAACCCGCCCTTTCTCTTTTTTTTTTCACAAATAGTCAATTTAGGATCTAATTCGGATATCAGAAGGATTACCATATATAACACAAAATTGATCCGCCGATTCCTTCGAATCTAGCCTCCCGGTCTGTCATTATACCTCGAGAAGTCTAAATAATTACAATCCCCATCCCGCCTAAAATTGGAAGAATTCGTTGATAGTTAGAATAGATTCGTAGACCAGGTCGACTGATCCGTTTTCAATTTTGAAAAGTTCTGTTAGGTTCTTAGTAGCAATCGGCGACCCTTTTTTTCTTTTACTTCACAGAGCTTTTCGTCTCCTTGATAGCTGGAAGTTCTCCAAAAGTATGAAAAGCTGGAGGACTTTGTACCATCCATTCCGGTGTGGTTGGATTCTGTTCAACAGCCCAAGGACTTGGAGCGCATCTTTTGTTGTTTCCACTGCTTGAAGTGATTGCTACGACCACGAAGAAACGACAAATCCCAACTACAGATATATAAGAGCCAGAACTGCTAAGGGCATTCCATCCAGCGTAAGCATCTGGATAATCTGGAATGCGACGTGGCATACCCGAAAGCCCTAAGAAATGCATGGGAAAGAAGGTCGGATTAACCCCGAAAAAAGTGATCCAAAAATGGATTTGACCTAAAGTTTCAGGATATGTTCGACCAAAGATTTTACCTACCCAATAGTGAAATCCTGCAAATAAAGCAAAAACGGCTCCCATAGAAAGTACATAATGGAAATGTGCAACCACATAATAAGTATCATGTAGAGCAATGTCTAGCCCAGAATTTGCCGGAACTATTCCAGTGAGTCCCCCTATGGTGAACAAAAATATGGACCCTACAGCAAATAACATGGGTGTTTTGTATTGTATCGAACCCCCCCACATGGTAGCGATCCAACTAAAGATTTTGATTCCAGTGGGGACAGCTATGATCATGGTAGCTGCGGTGAAGTAGGCACGGGTATCAACGTCTAAGCCCACAGTAAACATATGATGAGCCCAAACAAGAGATCCAAGAACACCTATACTGATCATGGCATAAACCATGCCTAGATACCCGAAGACCGGTTTTCCCGAAAAAGTCGAAACGATATGACTTATGATACCGGATCCAGGCAGAATGGGAATATACACCTCTGGATGACCGAAGAACCGAAAGAGATGCTGGTATAATATGGGGTCTCCCCCTCCAGCGGGATCAGAAAAGGTTGTATTAAAGTTTCGATCGGTTAATAACATGGTAATTGCCCCTGCCAGTACCGGAAGTGATAATAAAAGTGGGAATGCTGTCACTAGAACGGACCACACAAATAGGGGTGATCTATGCATAGTCATTCCAGGTCCACGCATGTTGGAGATAGTTGTTATAAAATTGATAGAACCTAAAATGGATGAAATACCAGATAGATGAGGACTAGAAATTGCTGAATCAACTGCTCCTCCAGAATGGCTGGTAATACCACTTAAGGGCGGATAGACCGTCCACCCAGTGCCACTACCCACTTCTACTAAGGCTGGGCTTAATAGGAGCAAGAGACTTGGTGGCAACAACCAGAATGAAATATTATTTAATCGTGGAAATGCCATGTCAGGCGCACCTATCAGAATCGGAACAGACCAATTACCAGATCCACCTATCATCGCCGGCATAACCATAAAAAATATCATTAAAAAAGCGTGAGCCGTGATTAAAACATTATAAAGTTGATGATTCCCACCAAGAATTTGATCGCCGGGTCGTGCTAATTCCATACGAATCAGTACTGAGAAGCATGTGCCCATCACTCCAGCAATGGCACCAAAGATGAAATATAGAGTCCCTATATCCTTGTGGTTAGTGGAGAACAGCCATCGGACCGGATTTGTCGTAAAATTGAGATTCTTTCGTTTTCTTCCTTATCAGAGAGGGTTGTTGAGCGGGGCTTCTTTTTGAAAAAGGGGGAGTGAGGATTGGGGAAGGTCCGGAAAGCCCTCACTTTATTGATGGGGCATTTGGATCCTTCCTCTCGACAAAACAGAAAATACCAAAAAGTTCGAATTCACACATGGATTCACAAGAAATCGAGAGTTTCTAGTAATAGTAGGTATGTATTACTTTCCACTCCCAGCCAACAAAGATCGTGATACATCGCCGCAAGTAATTGCACGTTGTCCCCCGGCACTAAGGCGTCTATGACGTCATAGGCATTCTTTCCGGGCGGCAACACCACATTATTATTGGTAAACAGCGGCGACTCTTTCGCTCAGCTGCTCCTTTATGGTATTTGCAACTGACTCATCCACTTTCTCCGTATAGTTGTGGATTGTTAAATTGCGTAGCCGGGCGACTCGCCAGCTGGCTAAGATTTGGAGAGCCGCAGGTAACGCTAATCCGGAAAGTAATTGGATGGTATAATTTAAGATGGTATCGGACATGTCAATGAAATAAAGACTTTTTGAGAAATTCAAATGATAAAAAAGAACTTGTGCTATGGCTTTTGCGCGATTGTTACTTACGATATTTCTGTCTTCTCAATTTGCTTAGATGAAAATGGTACCACTCCTTCCCCTTACACCCCTTAACTCTGAGCTATCTAGCCGAATCGATCAGACTCAGTCCCATCGCAGTATGGTGGATATTTCGGAGATAAGTAAAGTTCAGTAAGAAATTGGATAGATAGAGAGTACGGGCTGTTCTTTTGTTTTGTTTCGTGTTGTCCTCTTTAACTCGTTGACTCAGTCGGCCTTACTTAGGCCTTAGGTAGAGTCCTGGTAAGGTAGAGAGGGATAGGATCTCTAGTCCGGTAAGCTTGTAGTGGATGAACTTGCAATGGCTCTAGCTGATTGAGATAGGTTGCCTTATTCTGTATGTAGAGTCCCGGTTGCGGGCTCATTCCCATTCACAGGCACCTCAGCCAAAGCAGATATCCTTTCAGAGTGAGCTAAACTACCATTCAATTTCACTCTCTTTAATACACTCCCTTTTGATGTTAACGAAGGAAGAAGCAAGTCAAGTGGCATCAAGAGCATCCATCACACAAGTCTTTCCCTCAGTATCAATGAGAACGAGCCCCAACTCCAGAGTCTGTAAACTCATCTCCTTCGTCCTTGCCTTCACTTGACTTCCTCGTGTAGTAACTTTCACTTGCTTCCTCTCACAGTCCATCGCTCTAGTGTCTACTAGAAAGAAGTAGTAGTCTTAATCGGTTGACTAGAAGCCTATCTCACGCCCCTTCCTCCTAGCTCTAGCTATCCAAGTCCCATATTAAGTTGAATCAGATCTAGCAGCGCTCACTACTGAGGCGAAAGAAAGGAGCAAGATACGGCCGCCGGAAATTCTCGCGCAGGAACAAGCGTAGGCCTGTAGCGCGCCCTTCAACCAGGAAGAAGTGCTTTTCTTGGCGAAGCGAGGAAGCACAGTTGCGCGCCTCTCCATAGCCCCTCTATACTCTAGAGGCTATTAGTACCAAGCTTCCAGCTTGCTGTGTAATTTCATAAAGAAAGGTGTGTGAACCTCAGCGAGTCCGGGTTTCATTTCAAACTAGCCTCCTGGACTGAACCTACCTTCTTAATAGGTTATAACTATCAAGAAAGTAGGAATGGCAGAGAAAGAGATGCACTTTCTTGAGTTACAGACAAGGAACTCCATTCTGTTGACTCTACCAGATAGAATAGAACCCTTATTTTTTCATAGTCTAGTCAAAAGAAGAGTTTGATCCTGGCTCAGAAGGAACGCTAGCTATATGCTTAACACATGCAAGTCGAACGTTGTTTTCGGGGAGCTGGGCAGAAGGAAAAGAGGCTCCTAGGGTTTACGAGAATCATATATAAGATCTCGTCTAAAGGCAGAGGTGAGCTTTCTCACTATACAATGTAAAAAAAGGACCAACGACGATGAAGGAGGAGTAGGAGCTAGCTTTAATTGAAGTAGGGGCGGAATCGAAGCGAAGAAATTCTGAGTTCATGCCACGACGATCTATATGGAAGGGCAGTTTTTTTTGATGCATTCCTGTTGAGAATGAAGAAGAAGAGAGATCTTCTTTTGAACAGGAAAATTGGGTCACATCTTCTTCTATTTTGCCGGAATTCGTTGATTGCTCCGTACGAATTTACAATGGAAAAACTCCTGTTCGTTGTAAGATCACTGAAGGAGGTCATCAATTTGGAGAGTTTGCTTCTACACGGAAACGAAGATCTTCGAGAACTAATATTGGACCGGGAATAAAAAAGGGAAAAAAGTCAAGTCTAAGCGCATATGGCACGAAAAGGAAATCCGATTTCGGTAAGACTTGATCTGAATCGTAGTTCAGATTCAAGTCGGTTCAGTGAGGGCGACCGCGAAAGTCACCGAAGGGGTCAGTCTTTTCCTTCACCCCATATAAAAAAAGGCGGGGAAGGGCGTTGCAGATGTCCGGGACGGACACGACTTCTTCTAACGCTAGAAGACCACTGGAAGACACCCGGGACCAGAGCATGTCGTGAAAGAAGCACACTGGGCGGGCGTGCTTCGACCGTGTCTCCGGGGCACAGTTGAATGTAGATATCATGAACGCGAGGTGCAGGATACCAGGCCGAGAAAGCCGGGCAACCACTCCCCTATGTGCCAATCGCTAGTGCAGCCAGGGCCCCGGCGCCCAGCTCCGCTGGAGAGGCCTCACCTGATCTGAGAAGTGCTAATTCGGTTCGGATAGACTTCATTCAAGAACGCCGCCGCCCCTGGAATCAATAAGAAAACAAGTGCTAAGTTTCAGATCAGTGAATAAACCGAAACGAAAGAAGAGACCTTTCTCGCTCGGCGCCTAAAGCGCACTATGCTCCGCTTCAACAAATGAGAGTTTTCGGTGGAACCGGTGAACCACGCGAGCCGGTTAAATGCGTGGGACAGAGGGCTCGTAGTACCTGCTACCGCAGCTATGCGGTGGAAGGGAAGGAGCCTAAATCGACCTTTTTTCTTTGAAAAAGAAAAAAAAGCAGTACAAGGAGATTAGACTCTCGGATGAGACTAAGTAGCTACCGACCGTTCCGACGCGCCCTTGACCTATCTTGATTAAGACCGAAACCTATCTAATCGAAAGTGGGGTCTAGTTTAAGCTGTCAAACAAATGGCCTGGAAAGAATAACCACTAGTAGGGATATAGATGGAGTCTCGCTCAGTAAAGAGAGTTGTAGATTCGTAGAACAGGAGAAGAGCCTTGACTTTCTATTATATTAGTCCAGCACGCTAGCTGCAATCTTTCTAAAGCAAGAAGGGAAGGGAGAAAGTTGACTTTGAGAAAGAAAGGCCTTCTCTTCTATTTCGATTCTAATCTTAGGAAAGGTGCGTTATCGCTTTTATTTCTCGTTAGCTAGGCTTCAATAAGGACGTTTAGGCTTTACTAATAAGATAGAAAAGAAAGGGCTTTTTCATCAGGGTGCGGAGGTTTGGAACCTTATACAAACAAAGAGCGTTTTCTTTCAAATGACAACTGCCTCTTCCTGCTGCGAGGGCCTTGCACGAAACCAAACCGCCCCCCCCCCCGCCCGCTCAAGTACCAGTTGCTTCGCAGGTAGGCCCACTTAGGTTAGAGGGGCATTGTCCCTCAGTTCTTAGCAACCCCCGGTGTGTAATCGACATGTTGTTAGCTTCAACTCGTTCGAATAAGAATTTGCAATTACCTCTGCTGTCAATTTCTTATTCATTCAGGGCGCTCGGCCGGTGCTCCTTTCTCAAACCAGAACAACTCTGAACGTTAGGGAAGATAAGGGAGGATCACCTGAGCGAACTGACCGAAGGGACTTGACTTATCCGAACCGAACGATAGCGGCTTAAAGCTAAGAGCAGCGTCGCCGCTTGATCGGCGGGGAGGAGCATCTCAAAGTATGGGGCAAAGGATCAAAGGCTTTTACTTTGTCACCCGGGATCCACCACAGGTTGGGTTTGAGAGCCGTGTGATGGGCGACTATCCAGCACGGTTCGGAGAGCACTTTTAGTCTGCGTTGGTGAATGGAAGCCCCCCTATCAAGCAAGAAAGAAGCGGCTCTTCCCACGGCGGAGTCTGCATTGACTCTATTTATTATTATGGTAAATCAGTGTATCAAGATGTCAATCTTAGATCTTATTTCGGTTCGATACGTCCACCTACTAGACTCACCTTTGGCTTTCGTCTCGGTAGGTGTATTATTCTACATTTTCCCAAAAGAACATTCATTCATTTCTTTCTTCCCCGTCGACCACGACGACAGAAACGACGCGAAAAATCCAGACCCGGAAAGGGGAAGGGCCAGTGGTGGGCATTTGGTAAAGTCGGGCCGATCGGGTGTCTTCATTCAAGCGATGGTACAGAAGAAGAACGAAACGAAGTGAGAGCCCGGGGGGCAGCGAAAAGAGTCGAGTCGATCAGGCTCGACGACCGGGAGAAGCAAAACGAAATCCGGATTTGGCCGAAAAAGAAGCAACGCTATGGATACCATGACCGATCACCATCGATAAAGAAGAATCTTTCTAAATCACTTCGGGTCAGCGGGGCCTTCAAGCATCCGAAATACGCCGGGCTTGTAAATGAAATAGCCCTCCTAAATGACGACTCCTTCAGAAAAACAAAGTTATTCAAGTTCTTTTTCTCAAAGAAGTCAAAGAAGTCCCCCTCCGACAGCCCGACGAGTCATCCACTAAAAAGGACCCTCCCTGCGGTGCGGCCTTCCTTGAATTATTTGGTCATGCAATACTTATTGAAGACAAAGAACCAAATGCATTTCGAGCCCGTCGTAGTTCTCAATCATTTCGTGGAATCGGGCGTGCTTGAACCATCTACCATGGGGGGAGCTAATGCACAGGGAATAAGCTTAGATAAGAGAATACGTTTTGCTTTTTTTGTCGAAAGCTCGACTAGTAAGAAAAAGTTTTTGGCCGAAGACAAAACGTTGACCCACTTCATTCGCTAGTCAAATCATCCTCGCTTCGCGAGAACAACAAAAACCACCATCTCACTCTTTCCTTTCTTTGGTGCTACCTTTTTCTTTCTAAAGGACGAGGTTGGGGTGTATAATAACCTTTTTTTGAGTATGCCCGGGAACAACTCCTACGAAAATTCAAGAAAAAATGTTGGAACCTCATGGCTAAGGATAAGGTAATGGAATTGATAGAGAAATTCATAGACCTAGGTGGGATAGGATAATTGATAAAGGGAATAGAGATGATGATAGAGATCATACTGAGAAACAGAAGAATTCCGTACGGGTACAACTTTTATTTAAACGAAGTGAAAAATGCGATCTTTGTTGTCTAATAGAACAAAGACTAATACCTTAATTGAGTCGGTCAAGATCAAATCTATTTATCAAAGTGCTTCTCCGATTGCTCAAGATATCTCTGTTCAACCGAGGAACAAAACAAGATCATTTCGCTCCATTTTTAGTCAAATAGTAAAGGATATTCAATTAGTAATGAAAAAAGGGGTGGAGGGGATCCGTATATGTTGTTCAGGTCGATCAAAATGTGCAGAAATAGCTAGAACTGAATGCAAAAAGTATGGAAAAACATCTAGTAATGAAAATCGATTATGCTCCTACGGAAGTATCTACTCGTTACGGAATCTCAGGTGTCAAAGTGTGGATTTCATATAGTCAAAAAGAAAGGGGATGTGATATATCCGAAACGTACGAAATATAGTAAATATCGTAAAGGCAGATGTAGTAGGGGTTGCGGACGGTACACGACTTGGTTTTGGAAGATATGGCACTAAAAGTTGTAGAGCTGGTCGTCTTTCATATCGAGCCATTGAACAGCGCGTCGAGCTATAATTGGGCAATTCCATCGTACTATGAGCGGACAATTCCGAAGAAATGGTAAGATATGGGTAAGAGTTCTCGCAGATCTCCCTATTACCGGGAAACCTACAGAAGTCAGAATGGGAAGAGGAAAAGGAAATCCTGCGGGTTGGATTGCTCGTGTGTCCACAGGACAAATCCCATTTGAAATGGATGGTGTGAGTTTGTCAAATGCTCGACAAGCCGCTACATTAGCGGCGCATAAACTATGTGCGTCAACCAAGTTTGTTCAGTGGTCGTAACGTAATTAGTTAGTGGGGAAAAAGCGGGCCGGGATTCAAAAGAATTAGGCGAAGTGTTTGTTCCTGAACGACGGAAGTGGAAAGACACTAAGGGAGAGGGATATACTCCTTTGTTTTTGTAATCGCCGAAATTGTACGACGAACCTTCTTGTTCCAGGCGTACTACCCTGATACGTTAAGCTTTAATTATCCAGGCCCGGTTTATAAAGTGATAGTAGTCAGAATAAATAAGAAAGATAAGAGCTAAGATTCAGGAAAGGAAGCTTTATGGGAGAAAGGAGAAAAAGTATGTATTTATCTGTCCATTCCTTCCTCCAACAGATGCGGGTGAATTAGATGCCTTTATCTTATTCTTCGTTCGTCTAAATAGATAATCGATGTCCTTCGCTTCATCTGCAGTTATCGGTGTAATAAAGCAAGGGGAGAGGAGCATATAAGTCAGATTGCTTAATTAATGTATAAGACTTAAGATCAAGCTAGGAGAAGCGCTTTCAGGCTCGTTCGCTTAGCAAATCTCTAATTAGTCTTCTCGGGTGTCGGCACAGTCCAAGAAGTAGTATTTTACCATTTTATAGCAACAAGAAGTAGCGATTCGCCTTCTTTCAATAGTAGTTCTCTCTCTCCTTCATCTGATCCTATCTCTTGGTTGGCCTGGTCTGGTTCTTTCTTGAATGTGGAATTTAGATCGTATCCAAGTGAAAGGTTATCCCAAGTGGATGCTAAGATAGCAAGCTTATAAGTTGAGTTAGCCCACAGGGATAGACAGTTGGCTAGTCTCATGACCCAAATGGAGGGGCTGGTCGCTCCATTTTTTTTTTCTCAAGAAAGACAGACTCACCAATAGCCAAACGCACAGTTTCCGGTCCTATTCTTACTGACTTTCTCCTCGCCCGAAGGTCACTTCACTCTTTATAGCAAGGAGCCAAAGAGCTGACCTAAAAGCAGAAGCTGCCTTGATCTTCTACTTATTGAACGCCAAATGAGACTGATTCAAAAACTGCTATCCCACGACCAAGATTCTTCCCCTCCTCGTGCTAATCTAATCACATCTCTCTCTATTTCCGGCTTAGCCTACCGCTCCGTGGGCTTCTATCCCCCTGGTCGTATTCAAAGGATCTCTCAAGATAAAAAATCTCTCCCCCGGCATCACAGCCTATTCTATTCTCTACTCTCTACCAGCTTCTGAAACAAGATCGGATTGATCATGCTTCCTCTCCCGCTGGTCGAGCTTCATTCCATCCAGCCTCTCCTTCGGCTCACTTCACTACCTTTAGAGAAAAGAGTTCCGGCAAAAGACGAAGAAGACTCTCGGATGGCACTTGATTTCCTAACTGTAACGGGATCTGATTCTTTATAATAGTGACCACCTCTTCTTCACATAAAATCATTCGTTCAGAGTCGACAACCTTACCAACCACCCAAAGGCTTATGGTCCGGAGAAAGAGTGAGGGGTTCAGAGCTTCCCCCTAACGAAATCCCAGTGGGAGTAGAAAAGGCCAAAGCGGGTTTCCCCTCAGAATGTTCACCTGTAACAAGAGAAAGATCCCTGTCTATCACAGGGGTATCCGTATACTGTGACCCTACTTCCGAGTTAGAAGGGCCTTCACCCCAAAGAAGAAGCTGACAACTCACCCTGACTGTTGAAGGCTAGAGGAGCATGGCTAACAGGATCCTCTAAACGATCAGAAATCCTCTCAGGCTCAGAGCGGACAGCAAGACTAATATTCAAAACCCTCGCTCTTATGAAGAGACAGGCAGATCGGAAACTCTGTTATCTAGAACATCTTTCCCCTTTCCCTTCTTCTGTACCTTAATCCAATCGCCCTCAGAGGTAGCCTTGCTACCACCCTCAGGTGGATTAGGGGTCACCTGCTTCTTAGACTTAGGACAGGCTGCCAAGGAGTGACCAAAGACCTTACAGGCATTTCTTTATAGTTCTATACGTGGGAGACCTTCCAGCAAGGGAGTCACATTCATGGACGAGGGACTGAAAGGAAGAGAAAGCTATAATACAGAATAGATTCCCACTAGCAGCTAATCCAATAGGCACAATACCCGATCGTAGAACAGATTTGCTTGCTTGGTTGGCTTCCCCGAAAAAAAACGGAACTTCCATAACTTAACCTGAAAGCGCTGCTATGACTGCTGCACAGGTTTTCTCCATAGCTGTGAATTTCTTTTATGCATTATTATCATTGAACAACTTAGCTAAATTAGTCCAAAGCTCTCTTCTTCTTATCATCATCATGCTGTGCAAGCACGGCTCCAACAGAATCCTAAGTTGTAGACACATAGAGGAGGACGGCCTACGCTATTAGAGGAGAGTTACTGTAAAGACACAACTTCCACCCTGTTGGCTGTAGTTTTAGCTTGTATATGTGAAGAAGAAAAAAACGATATTTTTTTTTCATAGAATAACTCTTTCTATTGGGAAATAGAGAGGTGGATCACTAGCCGAATCTTCTACTACGGTATCAGTTGGTTAGCGGAACCTTTTTATTGATTCTCGAATCTGTTCATCCACGAGCTACTCTAAATTCGATCAAAGGAGTTACGGAAAGCATTTAGACAGATGAAAGTATTTCAACTACTGAAAGGGGAATGGCTACTTCAGATGACAATCATTATTCTGCTTTACGGATCTATTCAATTTGAATTCAAGTTTCATGACTTTCTCGAGATTGAATTCCAATCTCAGGGATTCGCTACTAATGCTCCTCCTATCCTACTTCTTGCCAATTTCTGAAGCTTTCTTCTTAATAAATTATGAGTTGAGAGTTGACTCAGCAAGACTTGCACCCGACTTTAGAAAAAGTGGTGTCCTAAGTTTTTAAGCTACAGAAGTAGTCTTCTCGGTGACTAAAGACTCAAAAAATGGGAAGATGAGGCCATGGGCAAGCGCATCCTTCAGTTAATGCTTCGCTTTGAAATCGCCTCCCTTCTTCCCTGATAGATAGAGCTAGTACAGAGATTAGGCTCTCCTACCTACATAGAAAGCAACCTTACCTTAGATTATATCCCAGCCTGGTAAGTAAGAAATGGATTACCATACCACCCTACTAGAAGAAAGAAAAGAATATCCAAGCATCCAGCCCATCTGAATCTTGGGTCCGGGCCATCTCTATTTCATGGGCCGAAGGCTAAGGCTTATTATATAATAGTAAGTAAACTGGTTAGCTTTAGGACTAGACAACCCCGCCGGGAGCCAAGAGAAGTAAGCTTAGGCTGCACATGTTAGATCCGATTCCAATTTGACGAATTACCCTCTTATGTCAAATCTGAAAAGAACCTATTCCTATTCGTCGTAAACAAAAGGCATATTAAACAAAGGTCTTACGGAGTCTTGTCCTAAAGTCCCACGCATGCCTGCTCTTCGTATATAGAGGCACGATTCTTGGCATCCTGCCTTTAAAGAGGCGCTTCGATAGACGATCAGTTATCAGTCTAGTTCGACACCTTGTTCTCAACTGAACTAGTAGACAGACGCCTCTGGGCATTTCTCAAAAGAGTTAGATCCGCCTAATCAATGTAGTAGTTCAGCTATTCCTTTGACAGACAGTGAAAGTTTCAGGCAAAGACAGAGGATCCGATCCTGTAGTCAACTACCTGGACTATTCAAAATAGAATAGACTGGATTAGCGGGATCCGTTTTCATCCGAACCCCATCTTGTTAAGCCTAAGAGGCACGAGCTATATCTTACATACTCTATTGTCCGATCATAGCCGTCTGAGAGTCCTGCCCGAGCAGGAGGAGCATCCAATCCATACCTAGGTAGAGGAAGCTGATCTGCCGTATGCACTTCCGACTGACACAATCGACAGCTTGAGGAATAAATGTGCTTTCATACTTTCCGAGTTTTGCAAGAATAATAATCGTGAACATGAGACCTTCGTCGACATCATACAAGAACTGACCTTAAAAAACAAGATAAGCGAAGGCGATTCACTTTCGCGTGAGGACTTTATTCACATTTTACGGACTTATTACGGCTTACAGAATTCGGAGATAGTGGGGATAGATGGGCTAGGAAATATGAAGAGCTAACGGGATGCTTACCGACTGAACGAACTTCGGCAAAAGGAAATGAAACGGGCGGGCGAAATGACGTGAGAGAAAGAACCTCTTAGTGGAGTCCAGTCCCTGGGCGGCTCTCGGTTCATGGCATGTTAAAACGACTCTATCGGCTTATAGTCATTCCTGGCACTCGGCGCATGTCTTTGATCAACACCGGTTCCGTCACTCGTATCTGGTTGAACCAGTACTTCCTTTCTGCCGTTCCTAGGGACCACCCACTCCCGTTCCTTGGTTGTTGGTGTATTGGCTCTTTGGTTTGGTTCCCGGTCAAAGCCGTGAAAGCAAGATAGGGTGAACACATATGTATCGTAATATGGGTATGAGTATAGTATATGTACAAACAGGTAAGTGAACTACTCCTTCGACTGGTCTGCCCGCCGTTTGCTTTGAGGGCCTACATCGACTAGGCCTCCCGCTGACTGAGGGAAGCGATCTGTCTTAAACAAGAAGATTTTCCGGGTGAACAATGAGATGGCATGTGAATGAGTGATATGGGGAGAAGGAATCAATTCTTGTACGTATGATATGGGGTCGGTACGATACACATATGGTGAACAGTCAAAGCGAGGGATGGGGTCTAGTTAAATACGATATGGGGAGATATGGGATACAGCTAATGTCGATAAGGAAGGGAGGGAAGGAGCTCTTGCCTTCAACTCAGAGCAGAACGTTCCTTCCGCAACGCAAGGCCTATTTCTTTCGTAGCAGCCAAGGATGAGTTCGATCCATTAGGTTCTTCGATTTGTTCAGAAAAGAAACGAGAGACAAGAAAACATCTTTGATTACGATTAAAAGGAACAATCTCAAATAGACCAAGATCCAATTTCGGGTCATTTCTTGGTGAACATGATCTGCCATAATCTCTTCGATCCCTTCATTTATGTGCCAGAATAAAGAGAGATTTGGTAGGAAAGTGGAAGAGACTTTTTTGTATATGATAATCAAAGGGAGTGGGAAAGCTGCAGTAATTCTTTGGAAAAGCCCGCTTCTCTTTGTCTTCGAGCTTTCATTCTTCAATCCACTGATTCGTTCCTTCATATACCTCCCCACCAATAGATAGAGACAAATGGGAATAACCGAACCACGTCTACAAAATGCCAGTACCATGCAGCTGCTTCAAAGCCAACGTGATGCTCCTTGGTCAGATGACCAAGATATTGGCGAATACCACATATGATCGAGAAAAGAGTACCTATAATCACATGAAAACCATGAAAGCCAGTTGCTAAGAAAAAGGTAGAACCATAAATACTATCCGAAATTGTGGAGGGCGCTTGATAATATTCCATTCCTTGAAAGGCGGTGAATACTAGAGCCAGTGAAACGGTAGCTACTAAAGCGTAAACTGCTCGTTTTTCCTTCCCCGCGAGTATAGCATGATGAGCCCAAGTTACGGCAGCTCCGGATGAAAGGGGAATAAGAGTATTAAGAAAAGGGATTTCCCGAGGATCTAAAACCGCAATCCCTTTTGGGGGCCAAATACCTCCGATCTCTACCGTAGGTGCCAAAGAAGAATGAGAAGAAGCCCGAAAAAGAGCAAAAAGGAACATAACCTCCGAAACGATAAACAGAATAAACCCATATCGAGGTCCTAATTGTACGACTTTGGTATGATGTCCTTCCAACGTGGATTCACGTAGAACATCGCGCCACCATACGAACATGGTATATAGGATAAATATTAGGCCCAAACTGAGAAGTGTTGCACCCCCTTGAAATGAGTGCATGTACATCACACCTCCTACGGTGGTTGCCAAAGCTCCGAGTGAACCCGAAATAGGCCATGGACTTGGATCTACCAAATGATAAGAGTGCCTCTGAGATTCAATCATAAACAACTTTGCCTCGGTTGCATGTAAACCCCCCCTTCACCCCCGCCCCCTAAAGTGGTAAAGAAGGCTCTTTGGGGTCTCTCTTTCTATCTGACAGGACAAACAAATAGGAAGGGATGGTTCTTTCATTGCAAGAAGTCTAACTAGAAAAGGATCTCCCTATTACTTTGAGAAGAGAATTGTTGGTTTGACCGACGAACTACGTGGGAAAATGGACCTTCTTTCTTTTCAGAAAGCATTTTTGGAAAGTAACAATTCCATTCAGTTCGGTTTCGGAAAACTTTCCGCCGGGGCCTAACATCAAAGGCGCAGGTTGATCTCTCTGGTTGAGGCTGCAATTCATTTTGACACGTGGGAAGGGCTTACTCTACTAGTGGCTCGGCTTGGTCTCGCTCCCTTCCCGTACTATTCCTCCCCACTAAAAAAAGAGCGATTGAGAATCTCGAGAACCTTTCTGAACGTCTGTCTTCGCGGGGCGATTTCCTCTCCCTTCTTTTCTTCTTCGCTTGACCTTACTCGATTCACCCACCAACTCTGCCTTAAGGTGACTTCCATAAGCCCCCCCACGCTTTATTACTGCGATTACAAATCCTTTCATACTATGGCCGTGCGAGAAACCCATTGTTGTGGCTATCTAAACAAACTCTCTGGACATAAGTTCTTAACGTTGAGCGTGTTACACTGTTCTCTATGTGTTCCGTCCTAAGTGTTTGCTTACCAACAACCACTATTGCCCTGCACAACTTATCATGAACCGTTAGTCCACCTATGTGCCTAATTGGATTGCGACGTTCAAGTTGAGCACTTCAAATCTGAATAAATAGATCTATTCGGCACTAATTCATCCCCTATCTGCTTCTGGTTCCACTCACACGAAGAACAGAAACACACATATATTCATGTCCCCGCGATCGTGCGTTCGTGGCGAGCGGACTTTGATTGCCGGCACACAGTTAGGGCGCAGATTACCTATGTGCGCGGCAGATACTGATATGCCCTGCTTGAGTATTAGCGCACGCGTGCTCATAGCTTTAAGGCGCGTAACAATACAATACTACTTATTCCGATGCCAGTACATCTGTTATAGTAGTCCCATCGGCGTTACTGAAAATCCTCTGTGCGGGTGCCCACCTCCTTGTATTAACCTTCAAACCTCATGCAGAATCACGCGAACATTATGGTCGACGTCTTTCAACACTTTTCTCAGTGCTCACTAGCTTGGCTTGATTCTTCTGATGCTAACATGGACGGTCTCTTACTGCTGCTATGTGCACTTCGCCAACATTTCAAGACTTCATCCTATTCTTACAAACTCCGTCGTCATTGTCAACAACAACTCTATGCTTATCCTTCTTCCACGGCTACACATTACACTTTCTTATGCACTGCGGAACTTGCTAAAAACTTAAAAAATTTCTACCTTTATGGAAACCCACGTACACATTCTTTTAACAACGTCCCAAGATCTAGTGGTCATTTTTTCAATCTCTCGAGTCTAAAAATATTTCTCTCAAAAAGACCGTTGCCCAACTTCAAAAAGATTTTTCAAGAATGGAAGCACATTGCGTTAACATGGAACTTTAATATTAAAATCAAGCTTTAAAAGACGGGCAACATGGTCAAATTTTGAATGAAATAAGTAATAAAGCCAAGATTAACAAGGAAATAGAGATACTTGAAACAATCAATATCGAATTGAAACATAGTGTGGCTAAATTACGTGCAGAGAATGAGAAGTTGCATAAGGAAAATGAGCATTCGAAACAGACTTACAAAGATCTTTACGATTCTATCAAAAAGACACGAGTTCAGACAAAAGACCATAACGACTCACTAATTGCTCAAATAAATAGTAAGACTTTTGAAAATGATGATTTAAAGGCTCAGATTCAGGAAAAGGTTTTTGCGAATGTAGCATTAAAAAACGAAATAAGAAAGTTAAAAGGAAATAGCGTGGATACTAAGTTTGCAAAACCATCAATCTTGGGGAAACCGATTTTACAACCACCTAGAAACCAATTAGTTGTTAGACAACCGAATGCGTTTAAATCTAAGCGACCTAATTTTTCAAAACCACGGTTTGCCTCCCAAGTTGATGTGAATATCGTTTTGTCAAATCCAATCACTCCTTAATATTTGCATAAAATTAGAGAATTTGTGTTTGCAAAACCCTATCATGTGATTGCACCTGACTCATCTAGGAATAGTTCTAAAGAATCCTATGGGTCAAATGACATGGCTCATAATTACTATCTAGAGGAAGCTAAGAAAAAGATACAAGACAAAAATAGGAATCTTAACATAGGGAAATGCCTTCTGCTAAAACACACCACTCACCTAATACTTGCACACCAAAACCTAGGAGCAATAATCAAACGTCTAGGAATTGGCATGTATCTAAGAGTAGTGAGAAAACGCTAAAAGCTGTGCAAAAAGCAGATCATTCTAGGAATCCTAGTTCATTTTCAGACTCCAAACACTTTGTTTGTTCGACTTGTCAGAAATGTGTTTTTAATGCAAATCATGATGCCTGTATAACTAAATTCCTGAAAGAGGTGAATTCTCGCGTTAAGGTTCAATCCCCTAAGACTAGAAACAGTAACAAACCCTTAGAACCAAATATTCATACTCAGAAACCTGGTAAGAATATTGTTACAGGACATAGGTTTTCTCCTAATAAGTCTTCCGCTGTGCATGAGAAAATAAACACTCCTAGATCTTGCCTTAGGTGGATACCGACGGGTAGAATTTTTAACACTGTTGGTTGACATTCGTCAATTTTAAGGTCAGTAACCAAAAGAAAACGTATGTTAATTGACTCCTTTAATTATTTGTGGAGTCGCTTTTATGTGGCCATACTATTTTTAGCGTTTAACGCTTGTTTTATTAGGAACCCTAGTTACGCGAACGCACATTTGACCTAACGATCCTAGTTAACGGTCCTAACGACCAATGATATGCTCAAACAACATTATAATAATGTCAAAACACATGGTAAAACATAAATTAATAAAATCACAAACTATCTTAAAATTTACCTTTTTACGGCTTTTTACGTATTTACCGAATGTGCACAAATTTTGCAATTTAGCCTACACCTTTTATTTAACACTTACACTACCAAATACTTAATAAATTATGCATACAATATGAAGATAAGTTCAGCTCCATGTGAGACACCACCCCAAGTAACCACTTAAAACCTTGCTTATTGCTTTTCTATCTTACTACCCATCCCATCTCACCTCTTTTCATATCCAAAACCACTAACTCTTACAACCACCTCATTCTTAACATGCAAAACCACTCTCTACCTCATTTCTATAACTAAATCTCAGATCATACTCCCTATCTTCTCACTCTAAAAACACCAACCACAAGGAGAAAACGTAAGAAACAATCAAGATTGTTAAGGGTTTGAATCAAGAACAACAATGTTTAAGGGGTATCTAGATAGATTGGGTTAAGAATCTTGAATCAAGAGGTCATATAAGGGTTCTACCAAGATACTAAATCATCTCAGCACCTAATCATCACTCTCATCATTCACTAATCAAGGTACAAACGTTGGTGCAAGATAACTTGTGTTGTTCTTGCACCAAGAGAGCTATTTCTTTCATTCTTGCACTTGAATCTTGCATAAGATTTTTGTCAAATTAAATAACAATAAATCTTTAACCTAAGAGATTTTTTCCAGCACTAAAATGATGTTAAAAAGGGTACCAACACTTGGTGTGGTCGTTTTTGAGTTAAAATGGTTTGATACATGCATGCAAAGTTAGAGTAAAATGAACATAGTGGGCTGATTGAAAAACTTGTTCTTCACTAAAATAGGTGTAACTCACTCAGTTGTTCGAGTTATGGCTACCTTTTTTTGTAAATTAACTTCAATGAGTCCTCTACAACATTTTAGTTTTGTCAAAAACCTGTAAAGGCACATAGTATTTTTGAAAAAATTATGCAAGATTGGTGTGCAGAAAGTTAACAAAATTGGCAGATTTGACTTTCAGTTTTGCAAGCCCCATAAAATCTTTATAAATTAATCTTTTCTTTTCAAACCACCTCTGAAAGTTCAGTATATTTATGTATTATCTTGATATGATTGGCCATTAGTGATTAGAATTAATAATATGGGCAAAACATGGGATATTGTAAGGAATAAAGACTGAAAATGCATGCTGATCCAAAACTTTTATCCACTTTAAGTCACCATAAAGTTGTCATACTTGCATAAGAGGGACCCACAACACCACTAAATCTTGTATATGAATGTTGGCTTTGAAATCCCAGAGAAAATTTAGAAATATGAATCTTTTTGGACATATTTGACATTGAATCATGTAGAGTACTCATTGGGACTGTTTTGGACTAAAATTTTTATCTAACTTGTTTGGACCACAAATCAATATTGGGAACACTTTCATGGCTAAAATTCGGTTCACAATTAGTTTAATATGTTAATAAAATGTTTCCAGAAGTCCAAGGCATAATTGTGATTAAAAAGTGCTCAGGTTATTAAAATGCAAAAAGTGGGCTGAATTGGAGTAGTTTTGGAAGTTTGGTCAATTTGAGTGGGCTAAGCATTATAAAAATTGTTTCTATTGCTATGAGACACACTAAACACCTGGTAATATTATGTATTAAAAGGGCTAAAACAATAAATGACTTTTATTTAGTCAATCAACCTTTTGAAACAACGTGAAACCGGGTAAATTTGTGATTTTCTGAGAAACATTAACAAGCGAACCTTGGTCATAAAATGTGAACATAAAACTTATACAATGAGCAATTATAACATCCGAGCATATCAATTAGGATCTAATTAGGTATATTTATTTACCTTAGGTCTCGGGTAGAAGGGTGCGCGTTCGTTTGGGTTGCCTACTTGTTGTGATTTGCTGTGAAGTCAACGATTGACCTAACTTTTGAGGTGAGTTTCTCACATCCCCCTCTTTTTGCATATTTTAACTGTTTTGGGGTGGAAAGCATGATGTGTTTTTATTAAATTTCTATGCTCATACTTTTATGTTTTATAAACATTCGAGCATACTTGAACTTAATATGTACATTGCTGTATGCTTGGAACCCGCCACTACTTTTAACTCACTTTCCCCCTCAACGGGATTGAGACGTTAGTACTTATGGATAGCCCTATTAGAAGATTAGCCCCTCCTCACTCCCCGCATAAGGGTGCATAGTACTAAGTGTTTGTGCCATACTATACAACTAGCACTTGATTGGATGTTGGAACGGTTAGGCTGAATACGTTTAAGTAGTGCCTCACATAATCACTATAGCATACATATACATTGATTTGTTTTGGACTCTCAACTTATTTGAAATTGATTTTGGTTTGGGCAATTGTTTTTGATAACTTGCCATTGGGTTGGCAAACTTTTATCAGACATCTACTCTTTATTTAAAACTACATTTTGTGTATAAAATCTTGTGAGCTCACCAACTATTTCGATAATTAACCGTTTTATCATGCTTTTCAGGTGACGTTTCCAAGGTGGAAACTCAGAGCCTTGTTTTTCAGTTAATGTCAAGACATCTACATAATTGCAAGAATCATGTCTTTTGAATATCTATGTTCGGATAGAAACAACTTATGATGTTTCATGTACTTTTAAACTTGTACGTTATGATGTTGTAATTCGGATAACTTTCTTTTGTTTAAAATCATGTATGGTGTTTTATCTATCATCTTGTGTGATGTTTATTAATATGTTACTCCTCGCGGTTCCGCCTTGGTGGGGTGTGACATGTCGGGTCTTTCACCGACTCGACAAGTGGAATTTCAGATCGATTTGATACCTGGTGCTGCACCTGTAGCACGAGCACCTTATCGATTTGCTCCATCCGAGATGAAAGATTTGTCGGAGCAACTGCAAGAACTATCTGACAAAGGCTTTATAAGACCCGGTTCCTCATCTTAGGGAGCTCCAGTCTTGTTTGTCAAGAAGAAGGATGGATCATTTCGAATGTGCATCGACTACCAAGAACTGAACAAGCTAACGGTGAAGAATCGTTATCCACTCCAGAGGATTGATGATTTTTTTGATCAACTTCAAGGATCTAGTGTCTACTCGAAGATCGATTTGAGATCATGATATCCTCAGTTACGAGTTCGTGAAGGAGATATTCTGAAGACCTCTTTTAGAACTCGTTATGGTCATTATGAATTTCAAGTTATGTCATTTGGTTTGACGAACGCACTGGCGGTATTTATGGATCTAATGAATAGGGTGTGAAAGTCATATTTGGATAAATTTGTGATTGTATTTATTGACGATATCCTCATCTACTCGAAGAACAAGGAAGAACATGAAGAGCTTATTAAGTTAATCTTAGAGTTGCTAAAGAAAGAGGAGTTGTATGATAAATTCTCTAAATGTAAATTTTAGATTCCCAAGGTACAATTTCTCGGCCACGTGATTGATAGTCAAGGCATTCACGTGGATGCCACCAAGATCTAATCCATAAAAGATTGGGCATCTCCTAAGACTCCAACAAAGATTTGTCAATTTTTAGGTCTTACCGGTTATTATCGGAGATTTATTGAAGGATTTTCGAAGGTTGCTAAGCCGATGACCAAGCTTATTCAGAAGAAAGTCGCCTTTGAATGGGGTGACAAGCAAGAAGCAACTTTTCAGACATTAAAGGATAAGTTGTGTAGCGCGCCTATCTTAGCTCTACCTCAAGGGACTAAGAACTTTATTGTTTATTGTGATGCTTCGCATAAAGGATTGGGTGCTGTTTTGATGCAAAACGAGAAGGTGATTGCTTATGCATCACGACAATTGAAGATTCATGAGAGGAATTATACTACTCATGATTTGGAACTTGGTGCAGTAGTGTTTGCACTAAAGATTTGGAGGCACTATTTGTACTAAACCAAGTGTACGGTGTTCACAGATCACAAGAGTTTATAACACATTCTTGATCAACTTATGATGTTTCATGTACTTTTAAACTTGTACTTTGTGATGTTGTAATTCGGATAACTTTCTTTTGTTTAAACTCATGTATGGTGTTTTATCTATCATATTGTGTGATGTTTATTAATATGTTACTCCTCGCGGTTCCGCCTTGGTGGGGTGTGACAAAGATGTTGGAGGCATGTTGGTTGAAAATTCTAAAGATCCGGAGAAGCTTAGGGCGGAAAAGTTGGAACCCCACACGGATGGAACTCTATGTCTAAACGACAGGAGTTGGTTGCAATGATATGGTGATTTGAGGACTGTAATCATGCACGAGTCCTACAAGTCAAAGTATTCTATCCATCCAGGTTCTGAAAAGATGCACCAAGACATGAAAAGCTATATTGGTGGCCCAATATGAAGGCGAACATCGCCACCAATGTTAGCAAATGTATGACGTGTGCTAAGGTCAAAGCCGAACATCAAAGGCCATCAGGATTGTTGGTACAACCCGATATACCTCAATAGAAGTGGGACAACATCACTATGGATTTTGTCACGAAGCTTCCTAAGTCGTCACAAGGCTACAACACTATTTAGGTGATTGTTGACCGACTCACTAAGTCCGCAATCTTTGTACCGATGAGAGAGACTGATCCGATGGATAAACTTGCAAGAATGTATCTAAAGGAGGTGCTCACGAGGCATGGAATACCTCTCTCAATTATTTTTGATCGTGACCCTAGGTTCGCATCAAATTTCTTGAGGTCACTTCAGAATGCTTTGGGTACTAGTCTGGATATGAGTACTACGTACCATCTACAAACAGACGGACAAAGCGAGAGGACTATTCAAACTCTCGAGGATATGTTGCGTTCTTGGGTTCGAGAAGAAGACATTCCGAAGACCGCTTTCAGAACTCGTTACGGCCATTATGAATTTCAAGTTATGCCATTTGGTTT
>BQNB010025447.1:0-59628 GCA_026074375.1 Tanacetum coccineum
GTCGATCAAAATTGAATAAAGGCAAAGTTAGACCTTATGACTACACAAAGCTAAATAGTCTTTATGAAATTTTCAAACCCCCGACACAAGAATATCATGAACAGTTAGCATATGCAAGTGAAGTAAGAAAGAAAATGTAGAGAAATGTTTTGTGAAAACTAAACCAAATTTTTTCAAAAACATCGGTTTCTTACCTGTTTTCAAATCAATAAGTAAAAGTAGACAAGCATATAATGTAATGACGAATAACATAAATTATTTTAAAGAACTTGTTGATCAAGCTTGGGAAAATCATTCTCATGATCATTGATTCGTCCAGAAAGACTAATCGAGTAATATAATATAGTAATCACGTCGGATAAAAATTACTTTAGGAAAAGTAATAATAGATCCTCCGGATGTCGTGTCCCAACGAGAGATGAATTTGAAATTCACAAAAGCGTTTCATTTGATGCTTGAATGTCTTTTAATTTTGGTTTTTGATTTAACACTAAATTTTAAAAACTACTAAACTAGATTATACTAAATAACAAATAAGCAAACAATTAAATGAAAAAACTTTATAAAAAGATATGCTTGCTAAGTAATGTGGAAAGTTCCTCAAGTGTGAATTAAGGTTTTACATAACAAATTATTTTCCTTAGAAAAGATAATTATTTCACAACGTTGGCTTATATTGACAAAAATCTCTTAAAAAGATATTAATTACTAGATGTGTAGTTTGACTATTTCTCCGGCTTTTGCCCTTTGAAACATTCAAACTATAAATCTAAATAATAAAAGATTATTAATTAATTAAACCCTTTTTTTCAAATCCACACTTAATTTCCAATCCACTAATCACTTAACAAGCACTAATTAAACTACTCGCTACTCATAACGATCAAATAAGCAAAGCAAAACATTTTTATACTAAGCTACACTAATGTATTGAAAAAGGATAGAAAATGAAACCGAATTAAATCCTAAAGCTCCGCGCCTCGTGAGTTAACATGTACCAAAGAAACAACAAATTGTTAACAGTTATTCACTTTAACACAATTTGCAAAATTTATTTAGTATTCGTGAGCCCAAATCATACGAGTCCAGTATATATTCAAACACAACCCAAAATCAATTATAACGTGCGGCCCAGGCTTCCAACTCACGGCCCAATTAACAAAAACAAGCCCAAGGTCTAGCTAAGTTCTATAGATCCAAACGAGTGGAATTAAGCACGAGTTTAAGCTACAATAAGCTAATTAACCAATATCAAAATAATCTGAGACTTATTTTTGATAAGCTAAAGTGAATAAGCAAGGTCACACTCAATCCACACTAAAGCTTAAACAAATAAGCACTTGATATCACAATTACGAAACCGACTAAGAACTAGAAATCTTAATGACAAATAACAATTTAAGCATTACTACTAAGCAATCTCAATAAGCCAAAAACACTTAGAATATTAGATAAGCTATTAAGATAACGAAATAAGCAACATATCTCAAAACCAAGGCAAAAAGCTAACTCAATTAATAGCTAAAACAAGATTTTAAACTAAAACTAATTAATGAGCCAATACGCAAACGAAATAAGCACTAGACTAAACTAATAAGCAAACGAAATAAGTAACTAGAAATTTTAATAAGCTTAAGACCCTTTAAACGATTTATTTTTCACTCGAATAAGCAAATAAGCAAGCGAAGATTTGATCTACACAATATAAGCTCAAATGAACATGAATAAGCTACTTAGAAGCTTATTATATCAGATAATAAGAGCTTTTAAAAACACTGAAAAAAAGCTTAAACACGAAAATAAGCTAAACCCAAGCTTATTGTAGCTTATTACATGTGAAAATCTAAAATCTTAAGAGATGAGATCAAATAAGCTTATAGGAGCTTATAAGATTAGATTTGATAAGATTTTAAGTATTTTGAAATGTAAATAAGCTTAGCAAAAAGCTTAAACAAATAGCTTATTGAGATAAGCTTTACGAGTATAAGAAAAGAAACAAAATAAGCTAAATCAAACTTTCATTTCATAAACAAAAAGATCTTACATCATTCAATAAGCTGATAACAGCTTTTACAAAAAGCTCAAAGAAACACAATAAGCTAAAACATTTAAATAATCTGAAAACTAAACTAGGGAGAATAAAAATAAGCTAAATCATAATTTTTTGAAATAGAGGGGAACGGGTGAGTTTTTATAGGGACCAAGGGGGTAAAGGTGTAAATTCGGACCCCCTTATTGGCGAATTATTGGCCAATCATTTGTACAACCTCGGATTGTCAAAAACGCACAGGAAATCAGCCGTCATCTAATCGCCACGTGTCCTTTAAGTCAACTTATTTAGTACGCATTCATTGCTAGCCACTGATTCTTTTAATTTGCAAATTGAATTGATAGTTGGAGAAGTATTACTTGCTTCGCCACGTGTCTCAACGTCATTCGCTCTTCCCATTGTAGTGCGCTAGCACGTGACATTACTCCATTTAATTTTGAGGCATGTGACATGACGTCAGGCATATGTCATCACTTCATTTTATACTTCATTTTCAAGATTGTGTAATTGGCTTTGTTGGGGTTTTGCTAGATTGGGCTGGCTCGGCCCATTAAATAGGTTACGGGCTGGCCTAATAAGATTCGAGGGCACCGCTGGACTCGTTTTCTAGTACTCTTTCCATTCTTGTGCTCGGTTTGGTCTGCTTTGCCTTTGTTTTTGTCCTTTTTATTAAATATCCATACATGCAAGACACAAATCATAAAATACACATATACAATGTATTTTTATGTCATTTTTGCTCATTATTGGTCTTTTTAGCTCGTTTTATTAGGTAAAAGTTATGTGTAATTAAGCACATACCACCCATTCTACGGGAAAATGGTAGTCTAAGAAGTCTTTCCTAGCGAAGTAAGGGGGTTTTGCGCCTATTTCATCCATGATAGGTCGGGGTTTATAGGATTCCCTTTTTCCAAGTGTGGTCCAATAAGGTGCTTCCTCCTTACCTAAGTCTATTCCTTTTACACTGAATACCGACCTAGTGATTCCTTCTCCTACCGCTATCTTGGCCATCCTACAATCAATAACTGTGTTGGCGGTAGCTAGGAATCCTCTTCCTACAAGTAAAGGGGTCCCGGGATCCTTTTTCATATCGAGTACGTAGAAATCATTTAATAGTTTTAGTTTTCCTATGTGGATTTCTACATCTTTAACGATCCCGACGGGGTAGGATTTGGTTCCATCGGCCAACCCAAATATATGGTCAGTCTCTTCTAATAATCCGATATTAAGCTTTTTGAAGAGGTAAAGTGGGATTATTTTTACACATTGATTCCTAGATCAGCTAGTGTGTCGAAAGGTTTTGAGTCCCCTAATCTACAAGGCAAAGTAAATAGCCTGGGGTCTCCCATATTTGTAGGTGTTTCTCCTTGAACCAATGCTGATCCGTTTTTGCCTAGTTCTAAACTCTCAACGTATTTATCTAATATAGCATTATAAATTGGAGCATGGGCTAGGACTTCGAGAACCGGTAGGTTAAGATGCAAATCTTTAAACTCATCTTCAAAGGTTGGTTCAGGTTCCTCTGGTTGTTGTGGTTCGATGATTGCATCATTGAAATGTGCCTTGATAGCGTTGATCGAGGTGGACGGGTGAGATGAACATTGAGGATCGATAATTAGGTAAGAATGAGCAGACGAGACTAGATGGGTCTCTAGTTTCGGGTTCTTAACCGTGTCACTAGGTAATGTTCCCGCTATTTGATCGGTGATGGCTTTCAACACAGTATTGATTTTGTTGGTCATCTCGCTTTGCTGTTGTTTGAAATCGGCTTCAAACTTGGATAGTCTAGCATCTTGAGATGCCATGAATTCGGAAATCAGTCCTTCTATATGTGATTGGTTGTTAAAGTTTTGAGGACGGTTGTTGAAGGAACGGTTCAGGATCGAACCGTTGGGTTGGAACCGGTTAGGTGGGTTTAAAAAATTATTTTGAGAATTTTGAGGTTGTCTCCACCTAAGGTTCGGGTGACTTCTTCATGACTGGTTATAGGTGTCACCAAGATTGTTTTACTCGGGCTTAAAGGTATACCACTTACCTCCCGCTTCATCGGTACCCGAGGGTGCGTATTCGACGAAGGCTTGTTTGGGGTTTTCCATGTAGTACTGAGTGTCGTGGGTACCAATGCAGATTTCACACGAGGTAGTGATTTTGTTTACTTGGGTAGGTTGTGTTAGAGCAAGATGAGCTTCCATCAAGCATTGGACTTGATTTTCAAGCTCGATTAGATGGCGGTCGGATGTACTCGAGACATCTTGAGGCAATGCGATTGCCTTGACCAGCTTAGCGAAATCCCTTAGGTCATTCCAACTTTCGTTGTCATAGAGGACGAGGTCCTCTAATATTGCCCAGGATTCTTTGGGGTTGTGGTCATAAAGCTTACCACCGGCCGATTGGTCAATGGTTCGTCTTGTGATGGGATTGACATGGTCATAAAAGATTTGGACTTGGAGCCAAAGATCGATGCCATGATGAGGGACTTTTTGGAGTAAGTCCTTAAAACGAGTACATACTTCAGATAAAGATTCTCCATGATGTTGTTGGAACATCAGAATATCGTTGCAGAGTTTTGCAGTCCTTCCCGGTGGAAATAATTGAGCAAGGAATCGGGTAGTAAGATCCTCCCATGTGGAGATGGATCCTGCTAGAAGGCGTTCAAGCCATTTGCTAGCTTGATCGCGAAGGGAAAATTGAAACAAAGGCAGACAAGTTCTTTCCCTATTTTCACCGTCAAGGTCAAATGAGTCCATAAGTTTAAGAAAGTCCTTGAGGTGTTGATTTGGATCCTCAGACCGAAGTCCGTGGAATGAGCATCCGTTTTTCACCAACCGGATGGTGTCGGATCGAAGAGGTACCATGTTGTTCCCTTCGGGGAGCTCGATGGTATTCCTATAGCCCTCGTGGCTTGGTTTGGAGTAATCTCCTAGAGTACGGATAGGATTATCGTCTCCCATGGTGGTCGACGAGAATGGGTTACGAAAGAAATAACACGAAGAAAAGATAGACTACAAGAAAGATAATATGCGGAAATTAAATTCTCACTTGAAAGGATTCAAGCGAGTAGAACTAAGATAAACTATGATCAGAACCTAACTATTCCCCAGGCGGCGGCGCCAAAAACTTAATGTGCGGTCGTTGTAGGACTTCTACACGAGAAGTTTTACAACTCCCTAGGCAATGCACCTAATCGTTGTAGTGTAGTATAGGCAAGACTCGGGGTTGTTTATCGTTCACTCGAGGAATAGGTTGGGAAAGTTTGATCACGGTCTAACAGAATTCTAGAGGTTGAAGGAAGATTATTTTTGTATTTTTGTATTTATTGAAAGCAGGTAAAATCATATATTGGAGAGAGGTTTGGTTTTAGCTATTTAAACTAAATATATTCTACGCTAATGGTGATAACAATAAGATAAAAGATTGTGTCTATTTAATCATGTATTACTCCCTAGATTGCTTCTCCTAGTATTGTTGCCTTGTCACCCTTGTGATGATCTGTGTAACTATTTCCTAAAGCATGAACGAATTACACGAACCCGCCGTCTACTTAGTATGTCGCTAGAGCAACGCACATGCAAGGTAGTATGAAGACTATTACACGGCCCATAGGAGTTTACTAAGTGCATGTGAAATATATTAAAAGTAGATCAACCATATTAGGGGGCAAGGTAGTATGAAGACTGTTACCCGATGATATCCTTTCTACACAATCACGTTTCCCTAGACATATCAACAACGATACATACAAAAGCTGATTTTCTAAGACCTAACGTGCACATCCATCACAAGAAGCAACATCACTAAGATCTACATTCTAGGTTTCATACAATCATAAATAAACACAATAATAGGTTTATCCAAGCAAGTTAAAGATAAAGCAAGAACAATTAATCAAACAACACATAGACATATTGAATGATTAAGTAAACCTTATGAATTGGAAGAAGTACAATAGGGTTTTTAGGCTCTAAAATCGTCTCCTACAGCTGTTAAACGAACTAGGGTTCGTACCTTCTTTTTATTCTAAAGTTACGCACTCAAAACCCTAAATTCGGGTTTGTATATATAGGAAAAACGACGCGACGGCGTCTCGTTTTAGTCGTGACGCCGTCGTAAAATGAATCTTCTAGATCTGCGTTTGAGCCGGTGCGGGCTGACACCGTCATGAAAATTATGACACCGTCACTTGATGAGTTGTGACGGCGTCGTGTATGGCTTGTGACGCCGTCTCCAGGCTCTGTGAGCACAAATCTTCAAGAGTCTTGGTGTTGGTTCGTAATCTCGTCCGTTTCTTCTCTAAATGAGCCCAAGTCACGTGTAATTCATCCAAATGTCTTCCAAATGAGAAATACTTGAAAAGGAACGATTAAGTACCCATTTTGGGCATAAACACATGATTTTGAGGGTTAAACGACCCCGAAAAAGTGTATAAAATAACACCTTATTAGTTATCAAGATTTTCTACGATAACCGTGTGGAATTTAACAGAATTTATTCTTTCAAGCCTTGTAGATAACCTCATCCCTATTTATCCCATCTTTTTGCATACCAACATTAGTATGTATACTTGATATTAATCAGATCCTGTAAATACAAATACGAACAATTTCTATACTATGAAACAATGTACTTTTGTTCCTTGGCATAGATTTCACATGGAGTATAAAACTTTGTAAATTAAGAAACAGCGATCCAACGAATCATCATTGCCCGAAAACTGATATAAAAAACAGTAAACAACATACTCGAAGTAAACGATTTCCCTGAGTCAACAACCCTTGCATCATCTGAGGCCAAGAACTACAAAACAAAACTCGGGTGAATGAGAGGAGCAAATCCTAAAAATCGCAAACCAAAGAAAGCTAATATATGAAAGAAACATTTATGAAATGACCTGACAAAACATTGAAAGATGTTAAGAAAGCACCTTCGGGTTATCAGGTATGCACGTGACGCAACATGTGAAGCATGACCAAACTGCGTTGGTAGAGTTGTTAATATCGATGTGCATGAGGCTCATAGAGGGAAATGATCGAGTAAAGAGGACACATCCGCCATGGCTGTAATCGTGAGAAGTTGCCTCGCCAAGACGCGAGCGATCTCATGCTTATCAAATCCATCCAAACTCATCACACGCAATTTTAATATCATTTATGGAAGTCGACACAAATAAAATTCTCGTTGCTACGGTAACTTCACTATCGCTTCATAATCTTCTCTAATCCTTCTCCGCAAATTTAGAAAAAGGGTAGCATGACGTGCATGTGTAATCCATTAACAAAAATTAACATAATATACATTTATGGAACTCATCATCATTGCAATGACACGGAAAAATAAGGCTCAAATCTGCAAATAGATGAGTGATTGGAAACACCTGCCATGGCTGCAACCACAAAACAAGCTTGGTTGCCCTAACAAGATGCATACATTAGTAAACCACATTCATGTAAAAGTATAGATGCGGAAAGGTGTCATCATCGCCTCAAAAATCAAAAGCTAATGTAATTTTTCAAGATTCACAGCTGTAAAACATCAGCAAAGCAAAGCACGCTTTAAGCATCTGCAATTCATCTAACCACAACTTAACACATAATGACAAAGTAGTACACATTTTTCAGTTAAGGCTAGTGAATTTTTTATTTCTGACCAACCTCTTATATGTTAAATCTCATAATCAGTGATCCGTGTTCTACCCATAAAAAACATGAACGACGCATGATCCATATCTGTACCATGTATCATTTTTTGGAACCGATACTGAGCATCACACTAGTTGTACACTGATACTAGAAAAAAGTGAAACAAATCACTGATAATACACAGTTAATGGAAGTCACTTACGTGTAATCTTAATGTTAGAAGCTACATCCGGTATAGAGAAATCAAAAACCGCGCCAGTGTCCCAGTGATCATCCATTTTAGATTGAAACATACTCTGAAATAACTTTCTTTCTAATTGTGTTATAAGATGATTCAGTATCTGGGCATAATTTTTCAAGTATTCTTCAAATATTATTTATAAACTTTCAAAATTGTATCCTCAACACTAACTCAACCTTAATTTTTATATCTCTTTTACAAAATGATATCATCTTTTATAAGTGTCAAACATATGTAAAATTGAAATGGAGCTTCAAGAAACGATTCAAATAATTCATGCATAATTTACAGTATTATTTTCTCTTCATGATTTTTCATGACAAATTTTAATCAATTCATATTGAGAATAGTAACATGTTATTATTTTCAAGGGGGGAGAAATGTGCATAAAATGTGATCAAGAAAAATAATAAGTGATCTAAAAGACTCAAAGTGAAAGGGGATTATTTCAAAAGAAAAAACTCTCAAAGAAACAAACGTTTTTAATAATATATCAAACACTTTGGTCGATTTTCAAAGGTTTTATGGTTTCGATCAAATACCTAACAACCAACTAATTCATGACGATTCTGAAGGCATAAGGTGGTTAAGGTTAGGTATTGTCCTATTATCCAACTAGAACCAGAGGGATCTACCCAAGGACACACCATAGTTAGAAATAGCAGTCCTTAGATAACATTTGGAAAAGAATGAGTAAAGAGAATAATGTTGACAAAGACATAAGTTATCACTGGAACAATCATAACATGGTGATAGTAATGACGTCTTGGTAAGCATTGAAGGGGTGGAAGAAGAAAAATGAAATATTGTGTAAAGGGTGAAAAAAAGAATCCCTCAACAAAACTTAGGCAGAAACCGGGTCAATACATATGCTATTAGTCTTCACAAAGATGAATACTAGTATTGAAGAATGCCATCATGTACCTAGTGATGCATTGCACAACCGTACCCAACCATTGAAGTTTCTCTCAAAAGATCTTTGTCTCATTTGTCACGAAGATTAACACGACTTCTATTGACTTCTCACTCTGAGAATGTTGATATTGAATAGGTGATAATCTGCTCCTGCCTTCGATCACTAAAACCAAAATACACTAATCGAGTCTAGAGCCAAAGAGATCAATTATAAATATCATTAGGACACGTGAATGACAAAAACACTTGTTGGACATACTTAAGTTCGCAAGTTGTTAACAAGAGTCCTACGCCTTATCCTTGTGATCTTGCCAGAACATTCAGAGTGACACTCTTTAGTATTTCACAATGACAAATGGAAATCCTTCCAGAGTCAATATCAAACAGCTCTGCGATAGGTAACTTACAAGATTCTATAAGAACCAAACATGTGCAACCTGGAAATCAAATGTGATCAAGGTATTGGGATTTGACGGGAAACACCTAAAATTATTTTTGTTTACTTCACAAGTGGGCATCAATAATTCACTTATATCCGTCCGTTATACTAACTTGCAAGGGAACCCGGATATAGGAATAGTTGTGGAATATCGAAAAGCTTAGTTAGCATCTCTAGACGTGTCAGATCTAGATAAACTACACTTTCAGGTGGAAAACCTATCAAGGATATTCATTCATGAATCAAATCCTGATGACACATGTATAAATTTATACTATAAAACGGTCCTTACGGAACCGGAGGTTAAAGTTACCAAACTTCGATGAATGAACAAGACATTCGTCCGTATATGTTATTTATCACTAATATTCATATGCAGGTACATACAATGAAGTAACTATCACATCCAGCACCATCATACTCATCACCACATGCCCATGCTCGATCGACAAAGATAAATACATGATGAAAGCTCAAGTTTATGTTGCAAAAGTCTTCCACAACTCTGATACTCAACATCTTCCTTAAAGACACCTAGATTATCAAGACAAAGATTGTCAAGGAAGATTGTTAGCCAGCTTTCAAGACAAGTATGAGCATGTTCGTCGAAAGCACAAGAATATTCAAAGATGATCAAGAAAGAAAGTACCGGTATTCAAACGACGACTCAAATCTCGGTAACCTCTATCAAGTTCATTCACAATAAGGTAAGATTTAAAGATCTCAGGACTAAAGACAAAGTCAAAAGATAATGACAAAGGCTCAAGATCAAAGATCAAAACGTATGAAGGAATAAATCCATTACAACAAGGTTCAAGGCCAAGACCCAAGACTCAAGAGCTTAAAAACAATGAAGATTAATGATCACACTTTTGAAGAATTTTAATTATTTTACTCTAGTGGAGATTGTTTGCCTCAAAATATTAAGTCACACAAAGGAAGTAAAATTCATTATGAAATATGTCAAGTCTTTATGTTTATGTAACTTTGTAATTGATGTAATAGGCTAGTCAAGATTACGGGCTCGAGGTTTAATCTAACTTTGTATGTTGTGGATAACTAGAAGGGGGGGGGGGGTTGAATAGTTTTCTTGTTATAAGATTTACTTTACAAAATTTTGTTATGATCTTATGTAAAGTTTGCACAATATTGATGATTGGTTTGAAAATAAATGTAATTCAAGAAAGTAAAGAGTTAGAAAGAAGGAACCAAGACGCAAGCGTTTATAGTGGTTCGGCTACAAGGACACCTTCATTGCCCTACTCCACTCCCCGAGTTACCTACTCAAGAGTTAGTAAACACTAGTCACCAAACTCCTTTCAACCGGTGGAGAAGCCTCACAACGTCGCTTACACCTTTTAATGGTATAAAGCTAAATACCGGATTCTTCACATGATAGAATCACACCAATATCACTACACTTGATTTACATAGAGGATGAATACAATTATAACTACTATATGATGTACAAGAATTAGAGATATGATCTTGATGATGCAAATGGAGATGTGAAGCAAGATACTTGGAACTTGATAGTCTCAAAGGGGTGTTTGTCAATTTCCTTCTTGAAGAGAATTACATACAAATGCTAAAAGAAACTAAACAAGAACTGATGAGAAGAGAATGATCAGTAGATTAGAGAGTTTAGAGTTGGAAAGGGGTGCATAAAACATGAGAAATGGCTTGGTATTTATATCTAAAAAACTGCACTGTAGCCCGGTTCTGGCAGTTCCATTGCAGAATGGAACCGACCAGTGTTCTTCAATGAAACCGGCCAACAGTAACCAAATCTAGATTTTATAATGCAAAATCTTGAGAGATCATATATAATCTTGTAAGATTACTCTCAGATATGTTGTATTTGATGATGTCATGAATGATGCAAGTGGTATTTAAATTATTTACTTATAATTCTAAGTATTTCTAAAAATGGAAAGGTAAGAGTTGATATAACATGTGTGTGATTTGGGTAATTTACTTTAGCGCGGTTTTATTAGTTGTTATTAAAAAAACATAGTAAGACCGTAAGATAAAAATAAACATTTTTACCGGTTTATTTGTATTAACAATCTCCCACTTTTTGTTGATGACAAAAAATAAAACTTATTGGAAGTAAACTAGCCAAATGAACGTATGATTTATGATTGTGGGTTAAGTTCCATTTTACTTCCCTTATCCCCCTTTTGTCGAAACAAAAATACTGAAGAGATAATTCTAGTTAGAAGAGGAAGAGAGGTAAAAGTTAGATCGAGATGAATCGATGAGATGCAACGCGTTCATCTTAATGGAAGTAACCCCCCTTTTTTGAGAGGATCAAGGCATAACATGTTTTTTTATTTTCATGAGGTAAATGCAATATTGTTTTGAGTTGGTTTGAACCGACATCCAAAACTCCCTCTTATTGGAGGTATCCCTCTTGAGGAAAACATAATTGTCATGAAATGCTACAAAATAAATGTGTTAGTTAAGATGGCATGAGCTCCCCTTGCTTTAGGAGTACCTACAAAACAAATGTTAGAGTCCAAAAGCTAGAAAATGTTTCTGTAGAACCGGCAAGGACGATTATGTGTCTACGATAGAACCGGCTTTGAAGGCCAAATGAACCGGCTGTTGTACACAGTCAAAAATTTGACTTTCTAAAAAAAATGGTTAGTCAAATTGAAAAGATTGTGTAGGAAATGGTTAACACAATACATTTTTCTTAAACCATAGCATTACAATTATTCATCATAACACGAATCAAGAGTACAACCGATCTTAATGTTACACAATTATTTTATTCCTAATACCTTAGTCTAGTAATTATGAGCAAGAATTGAGACGATCGAGAATGTGATTGAGGATGAGTCGCATTTCATCACGAAGGTTGTCGACAACGACTTGGGTGCGTTAACAATGTTCGCAAAACATTTCATGGGTGAACATAGGAAAGGGGTTGTTAGGCCCTAAAGGCGGAAGATGTGGTGGAATTGGTGGGAGAGTAGGCTCCATGGCCGGAAGAGGTAGAGGTTGATTTGCCAAGCGTTCGATTGATTCGAATTACAGAAAAACAATTTCTAGTGTGTGACTATATGCGACAATGTGGAGGTGTGGTTATCTCGACTCAAAAATAAAATGTATATAAGATAACCCTAAGTCTCCTAGATTTAATGTTGCTACGATTGAATGTACCCGGAAGATACACATTAATTGTGCATTCCTTTAGCATTCAAGAGGCATGTTATGATGCATGAAAACATTTTTATTTTTGTATTAAGCAATGCAAGAAAATTTTATGTCCTAGTTTGTGAGAGTGTTTTAGAAAAAAAATGTGCTTTTGAGATTCTTGTGAAATAAGATTTTCGTGATGCAAGTACATCTAGTAGATATATACTAATATTAGAATGCTTGAAAATTCTTGAAAGTTTTGAGTGCAAGAAATAGAAGCCTAGACTCAGAGAGAAAGAGTGGAGATACATACCTTTGCGTATTTTAGGCGTTGGGTTCCATGAGACTGAGACCTAGTCTAAAAAGGTTAAAAGGTTCTCGTTTGAGGTGTTTAGTTAGAATATCGGCTATGTTGTCCTCGGAGGCGACCTTCTCAATTGAGATGTTCCCCTTTTGGACATTGTCACGAAGAAAGTGATAACGGATTTTAATATGTTTGGTACGAGAATGGAGAATGATATTTTTACTTAGCCCGATGGCTCTTTTATTGTCACAAAGGATGGGTATATCATCTAGGACTATGTCATAGTCAACTAAGGCTTGTTTCATCCATAAAGCTTGTTGGCAAGCTTTCCCGACGGAAACATATTCGGCTTCGGTGGTGGAAATGGCTAAGGCAATTTGCTTTTGGAGAACCATGATGTGAGGCAACATCCCAAGAATGTGCACACACTGCTTGTGCTTTTACGATCGACATAGTTTCCCGCATGATCGGAGTCGGTGTAAACAATGGTTTCTACCCCCGTTCCTTTGGGATACCGTAATCCTAAATGAGTTATTCCCTTAATGTATCTAAAGATCCTTTTTACCGCTTCTAGATGAGAGGTTTTGGGAACTTCTTGAAAACGGGCACATACTAAACATGATGTCTGACCGACTAGCCGTTAGGTAGAGAAGACTACCAATCATGCCACGATATTTTGTGTCATCAACGGATTCCCCGTCTTCGTCCCTGGTGAGTTTGGTTTCGAATGACATAGGAGTTCTGATTGGTTTGGAGTCTTCTAGATCGAATTTCTTGAGCATTTCCTTGATGTATTTGGATTGGTTAAAAAAGATGCCATCTTCTAGTTGTTTGATTTGTAACCCAAGGAAGAAGTTCAATTCACCCATCATGCTTATTTCAAACTCATCGTGCATGATTTTTGAAAAATCATCACAAAGGTCTTGACAAGTTGAGCCGAAGATGATGTCGTCCACATAGATTTGGACAATTATGATATGTGAATCCTTTTTCTTGGCAAATAGAGTGTTATCTACCAAGCCCATGGTGTACATATGGTCAAGGAGAAAGGCTTTGAGTCTATCGTACCAAGATTTGGGTGCTTGTTTAAGACCATAAAGAGCCTTTTTAAGTTTAAAGACATGGTTGGGTTTTTCAAAGTTGACAAAGCTAGAGGTGAGCAACATAGACTTCTTCATTTATAAAACCGTTTAGGAAAGTAATTTGACATCCATTTGAAAAATTTTAAAGTCATGTGCACAAGCATAAGCAAGGAGGATTCTTATAGATTCTAATCTTGCTACAGGAGCATAGGTTTCATCAAAATCTATTCCTTCTTGTTGGTTGTATCCTTGTGCAACAAGTCTAGCTTTGTTTCTAGATACGACACCATTTTCATCTAATTTGTTTTTAAAGACCCATTTAGTACCTATTATGGTTTGGTTATCGGGTGGAGGAACAAGACTCCAAACATCATTTATTTTGAATTGGTTTAACTCTTCTTGCATAGCCATAGTCCAACTTTCGTCTTTTATGGCTTCTTTGACATTTTTGGGTTCTATGGATGACACGAAACAAAATAAGTCACTTTGACTTTTGACTGGAGATCTTAAAGTTCTTTCATTAAGCTTACCTATGACCGAATCTATGGGATGGTCTTTAGTTTCCTTGATGTTAACAATTTCTTTGTTTAATGGTTCATTTTCCTTTATTTCTATGTCTTCCATTTGGTTTTCTATGATTTGATTTTCCATTATATCATCATCTACTAAAGGTGATGACATTGGAGGTGGAATTTCGTCGAATCTCACATTTATAGATTCTTCAACCCTCATGTTTTCTTTATTAAGAATTACATATGCTTTACTATTTGGTGAGTAACCATGAAATATGCCTTCGGTAGATTTCGGGTCAAATTTGGTGAGATAGTCCTTGGTATTAAGAATGAAACATTTGATACAGAAAACCTTAAAATATTCTAAAGAGGGATTTTTACCTTTGAAAAGCTCATAAGGAGTTTTTCCTAGGAGAGGTCTAATTAAGATCCTATTCAAGATATATATGGAGGAGTCGAAGGCATTACACCAAAACTTTTGACAGATTGATTGTTCATTAAGCATAAATCTACTCATTTCTTGTAAAGTACGGTTTTTACGTTCAACTTCCCCATTTGATTATGGGGTACGAGGAGCCGAAAAGTTATGAGTGATACCATTAGCATCACAAAACGCTCCAAATTGTACTTCATTATCAAATTTCCGACCATGATCCGTGCGGATTGAGATAATGGGACAACCCTTTTGAACTTGAATCTTTGATCGCTTGCTTTCTATATATATATATATATATATATATATATATATATATATATATATATATATATATATATATATATATATATATATATATATATATATATATATATATATATATATATATATAAAAACATATATAAATAAATCACAAAGATCAATAATAGAAGAGAGTAAGTATTCCGTAAGGCCCTTTTTTTAAGAAATTAATTTTACCCAAAGTAAAATCCCTAAAAACCTTCCTGGGTCGTGTCCCGACGATGTGCGAATTTGAAAATCGAGGTAACGTTTGTGGAACAATGCTTGAATATCACAAATTGGATTTAGTTATATATTTCTACTAATGATATGCTAAAACAAGTAAATGCACGCTAAAAACAAAAGCAAATAAAGGTTTAAACCTAAAAACGATAACGGGAATCAAAACCCGTTCTTTAAAAAACTAAATTCTAAAATTTAGACCCAACAAATGTAAATTTAATTTTTATAAATCCTAAATGATAAAAGAAAATTTAAAAAAAAAGAATTATATTTTTTTGACTTTTATATTTTTTATTATGAATTAAAAACAATTTTTATCTAAATTAAATATTAAAAATACTAAACTATTTATAAAAAATCTAAAAAAATTACAAAAAGTACTTAAGAGTAAGCTAAACCTAGGAAAATTAAAACGGGTGAAACAGCTTATCTAAATAAGCTGTTATTAAGCTGAAAAGGGCTTAAAGCTTAAATGGGCTAAAAAGGGTTAAATATTAAATTGTGCAAGTAGTGACCAGATGGCCCTACTGGTGCAATGGTTAAGACGTTGGGGTGCTGTGTGGGAGGTCTCGGGTTCGAACCTTGCTCACCCTTGACTTCCCTTACACCCCAATGTTTTTATTTTGCAAAACTTTTTAAACAACTTTTTCAATAAAATAAAAATAAGCATTTTTTATAACGGTAACTATTTTTGAAAAGCACTAAATAAGCCAGAAATAAGCTTTTAAAAACACAGTTTACTCTAAAAAGCTAAAACACTTAACACTTAAACATGAACTTATCAAACAAGCTCAAATGAGCTTATAACAGAGCAACTAAGCTAAAAACTAGCTAAAACACATGTCATAAGTAATAGCAGGCAAGAAAAAGCTCAAATGAAAAGACAAAAAGCCCAGAATCTCAAAATAAGCTATGCAGTGGCATTATTGTAAATAAGGAAGAGGCTAACCAAGGACATTTAAGCTAGAAATTGAGTGGATTAACCTATAAGCTAAAGACTAAAAGTTTAAAACAGCTAAACTATAGACTACAAACTACTTAAATCATGAAAATCATAACCAAGAACAGATTAATCCTACACTAAATAAAATGATCAAAAGCTGACTATGAAACTCAAATTCATTGCATACTATCTTATATGAACCAAAAACAATAAAACAGTACTTAACAACTTAGGAACCAGATTATAAACTCAATTTAGAATGCATTTTGAACTTGTAAAAACAACTTTAACAACTTAAATCTTGAAATCAAATGCTAACAGATTTAGGACTTAGAAAACTCATAGAAATGAACTATGCTTATAAAAACTTTAGAAATACTTGAAACTTGATTCAAACTTGACTAAACTTAATCCAAAACTGATTTAAAAAGATTTAAAGTTGGATTTAGAAACCATAAGTGACCAAAGCAACTTTCTCAATGAAATAAAACCTTAAACCAAACACTCCCTTACATTTATAAAAACCAAATTTAGCTTATGACAGGACTAATTAAGCTATGAAAACATCAAACATTTTAAACATAAGATTAAATAAGGGCAACTAAGCAATAATAACACCAAAATAAGCACAAGACAATAAGCAAAGAGAATAAGCATATAGCACTTTTTGAACCAAAATGTAAAAATGAACTTACAATAAGTCCAAAGCTTTTGGTGAAGGCTTAACACCACAAACACTTTCCAAATCACCCTAATGCTTCCCAAGAAGCTCTAACCAATGGCCATCCAAAATTTACTATGCTCCAATGAACTTGAACAGATTTGATGATTTAAACCGTAACTTAGGAAATTTTGTTGGAAAAACTTTAAATGGAAGGAACAGGTTCTATAAGCTTAAAAGTCACTTGAAAACATAAATAAGCTCAAATGCATAAAGAGACTTTAAAGAACAGATTTGCATAAAAGAACATAAAACTAGAATTTCATTAATATTAAAAAGAGTACAAAGCTTGTAAGTAAATGACTGAATTTTAAAGACTTAAAACATAAATTTAAATCATTAAAAAGTAAACTACACTACTTCTAAGTTACTTCTACACTAGATCCTATTACAATGAAAATCAAATCCTATTTATAAAAAACTTATGCACAGGGGTGTGCTAGTTGTGTTACTTGTGTGAGAGCTTCCAAAGTCTTCATCCTAGCCCTTCATCTTTCTTTGGCCCCAAGTCTTGCATCACAGCCATTGATTCCTTGTCTTCTACCATTGACGAATGAGGATTTAGGGGATTGCCAACATGGTTTTGTTATGTTATGGGGTAGGGTTTGATGGGAGAGTGATAGGTTTGGCAGGTTGTGGGTATATAGGGAAATAGATGGGTGAATAGTGGATTAGGCGGGAAATGGGTTTTATATGTTTTGGGGATAACAGGTTGTTTAATTTTGATAACGGGGTAAGGGGTGAGGGATGAGTGGTGTAAAGGGTAAAGGGTTATAGGGACCAAATGTGTAAATATTAGGGACAACTATGTTAGTCCCTAAGTACTAACGATGAAAACCCTTATGGACTAACAGTGCAAAAAGATTTTAATGGGTTTATGATTGGGCTCTTGTTGGGCTTGTTAAGGATTAAAAGGGTTTTGGACTTATAAGGTTGGGTCGTGTGTTGATTTTGGGCTGTTTTAATTTATAAGGGCAATGAGCCATTACAACTTATATATTGATCTTTAATAATTCTTAATGGGCTGACCCGACCCATTAGATGGGTGCGGGTGGGCCCATTAAGTATTTCTTCGGTTTCGGCTCCGTCTTCGACTTGTTGACTTTTGAGTTTGACTTTTGACTTTTTCACGCTCTTTCCATTCCCATGCTCGGTTTTGTCGGTTTTGGCTTCGTTTTTGTCCTTTAGTAAATATTCGGTACCTGCACAGTGTATAAAGCAAAACAAGCATATTTTTGGCATTTTATTTATGTTTCTGGTCATTTGGGGTCGTTTTATTAGGTAAAAAGTATGTGTATTTAAGCACATACCAAAATCCCCCATACTAAGATATTGTCGTGTCCTCACGCAATGCTATAAGTAAACACTTTAGAAAACCAAGAATCTCAATCCCCCTCGACTAATTACCTCGAAAAGTAGCTAAGTGTTCATCAAGGGGAATTAAAGAATCAATAGTTTTGAAAAAGCCCCGTTTTGACCAATTTTATAAATCTACACTTATTACCACACATATTTTTGCATTTTTTTCTTTTTCTCATTTTTTTATACTTTTCTTTTTAAGCAACTAACTAACATGTATGACTTCCGTTATTTTTATAACTTTTAGGGTCACAGAACAAGAAGCACTTTAATCCTAAAATGCTCAAAAAGATAAATTCATCGTCCCCGACTTTTCACTTGTCCCAAACCAAGCTTAAAAATGAAATCACCGTTAAATATAAGCTAAGATGCTAACACTACTCATACTTGTACCTTGTAAACTTTTCACTCCCGACAATTATTATATCTTAGGTGAATGTGCTTATTTCGAATTTCAACCATAGATCAAACGTTTTGCAAAATTTCTATGCGTCACGTTCCACCCAAAAAGTAATGAGTTTGAAGGCGAGATCATCCCATGTAGCGACTTTCGTCTCGGCACATCCCAACCTTGCGGCTAAGTGACCAGGCTTTTGACACCCCACAGAGACTAGTATCGGGACTCACGGACCTTCGGTTTCAACACCCTTGGATTTCCCGTATATACATAAAATCACAACTTAAAACGAAATAGTCTTAGTTCAAAAGCATATTTAAATTTAAGAAAAAGAGATTTTCCCTATATTTATTAAATCACATTTATTACACTTAATATAATTACACATCCTTTAAACTAAGGAAATCCTCGACCTTTTAGAAGGCTGCAACATCGGTTGTGAGCCGGCAAGATGCAGCAAACTTTTATCAGTCTCGGATAATTACTATGTGCCTTATTTAGAAGACTGCAACATCGGTTGTGAGCCGGCAAGATGCAGTAAACTTTTATTAGCCCACAGTTTTTATTATTATTATTACCTCATTTTTCATCATTTTTTTAACACTTTATATTACCACGATATAGAGAAAATTCCTTTTTAGAAAATTTAAGTATAAATTTGAACTAAAATTATTGATATCGACTATACTTCAAAAATTGTTGATTTAAGTTTAATTTTCGAAGAGAGCACGTATTATTAATCCGGTTAGAAGCTTATGGGAGAGAAAAGCCACAAACTACACTTATGAGCTCTTAAGATTTCCAAATAATCCTTGTTTAGCATCTAACTCATACTTAACTCTATCATTTTCCGTTCTTCGCAAAGATCCGCGAATGCTTAGTCTAAAAGTTAAGGAACAAGCTAGAGCTCAACATGCTCGATCGAGTCAAAATTTATTCTTATTCTACCCAGCAGGAAAGTCAAAATTGTGACAAAACACTTATTTTATTTTTGAAAATTTTTAAATTTTTTCATTTTTTTGGTATTTTGGTGGTAAAAACGGGATTACGTGAAAACAACGACTGCAGGCACAATCAAATCGATAGATCCCCCCCATACTAGAACTAAACATTGTCCTCAATGTTTTAAGAAGGGTCTCTACGTAAATCCTAAGCCGTTTATTAAGTATGCTTAAAGATAAACGTTAGTCGATAAGATTTGGATATTGGATTCCCAAAATGAAGCTGAGGATGTGAAGCTCGAGTGGTCGAAGGACAAAACCACGAGCACGAGAGTCATCACAATCCTGGAAATCCTGGACAATAAACCACAAAACACAAAACACGAGAGAAGGTAGAGGCGAGCCTCCTCACAACACACTTATTCATTAATAAAACTAAGGGATAAGCATGGGTTGCCACCCACGAAGCGCTTGTTTAAGGTCACTAAGCTTGACCCGATCCCCCATACTTGAGCTGGTCAAGGAGGATAGAAATGGAGAAATGAAACATCCAAGATAGGAATGTTCTCTCCATAGATCATCATCGGGCTTTCAGAAATGAGCTGGAAAGCTTTAAAGCCCCGATGAGATAAGAGATGAGGAGATTTCTCCCCATTAGAAGTAAGAATACCAGGATTGAAAACGTTGTCCTCATTTTTGGATGAAAATGGGAGCAAAGTATCAAACACTGGAGAAAGAGGATCACGGATGAATGAGATAGAAAACTAATTCGGTGATAGAAATCTCTTGGATTGGACTTCAATGAATATCCCTGGATCGAAAATCTTGTTTCTAGTTCCGGAAGGAAAAGAAACTACAAGGTTGATGAGCGCTAAAATGCACATCTTTTATAACCCGGAAAACACTATTAATTGGACTAAAAATGCTAAAATATGCTTTATTATATTGCAAATATGTTTGTTTGGTATTTTTATGTCTTGCAGGTAAAATGATTAAAAACGGTGCAAAAACAAGAATTATCGGGATCAATTTGGTCAAGTTTAATTAGTACTCAAAGCCAAGATAAAGTCGTGAAAAGTCTCCAAGCATACCAGTGGAAAGAGCACGAGAAAATGCATTTAACGGTGCCCTCGGATTTTATTGGGCCAGCCCGTAACCCACTTAATGGGCCGGACCAGCCCAAATGAACTTAAGCCCATTTAAAAGGCCATGGTCAAATGTTATAAATGTTGACATATATATGTTGATGTCATCATTGTCATGTGACAATGAATTAAATCAAAGGAAGCACGTTACTATGCACTATCAATTTGAGGACGAGTAAAATGATGACACATGGACAAGCAAAGATATACTACTTTCAATTCATTTTGCAAAATTGATCCAACAGTCCAGAATAGCTGTGTTTGATTAAAGCAAATACATGGGGCACGTGGCGCATGGTAAGCGGATGGATTTTCATTTATAAAGCACTCAATCTGTGTGACACCTAATGCAAGCCAATGATTGGAGGAATTATGAGCAAATGATTAGAGAAATTTATAAAACTTACCCTCTTATGGCTATAAATATGAGCTCGCTCCCCTCAGTTTGGTGTGTTAGTTTTTAGGACTTAATTTTACTTTTTAGCTTATTTTAGTGTTAGAAGTAGGATTAGCTTATTTTCAGTTTGAGGATTATTGTTAGTACTTATTTTAGCTTATTTTACTACTTATTGTAATGGGATCTTTTTAGCTTATTAATATAAAGTTGGGTTGAGTTTTGTTGGCTTATTCTTGTTCATCCTCTAATAAGTTTAGATCAAATAAGCTTTCAAATAGCTTAGATATAGCTTCGTTTCGATCTCGCTTATTTTCGCCTCTTAGTTTTCCAAAAGCTCATCTCACAAATCGAATAAGCTGTTATTAGCTTATTCATTTCGGTTAGAGCTTATATAGTTTGAATCATTATCCGGTTAGATTATTTGGTTGTGAGGATGCGAATAATGTTTGCTATAGCTTATACGCATTGTGATTTCCGCTATTTTTGTTACTTACTGTTGTGATGAATGTTTAGTTGGATTTAGATCTCGTTGGGTCTATTGATTCTCATTGAGATTCTTGTTTTTAGAAGCTTATTTCTTAAGTTGTTTTCTTTAAAAAAATGATCTAGCTTAGATTTAATCTCATAATGCTTATTTCTTTTTCATGTTAGCTTATTGATTAGTGGTGCTTTCCGTAGCTGACGTAGCTTATTTAGTTTTGATTTCGGCTTATTCAGAATGCTTGTTTTAGTTCTTTCGAAATAAGGATTGAGCAAATTGTTTGGTTAGACTGGTGCTAAAAATTCCATCTTGTTGGGACTTAGTTTTAATTGTTGGATCTGAGGATAATAAATTAATTGGGCCTATTCTATTTGGTATTCATGTGGGCTTGCGTTGGTGTGTGAATTCATAAGGCCAATTGGTCAGTAAAGAGAAAATTCAATTTGAAATGTGTTATTGATTGTTAACTGTTTTACTATAACAGTTTTGTGTTTTAATTTTGACTTTTGGTACCGGTCATCTCATGAGGCGTGGAGCTTAAGGGTTTATTTAGCTAGACCGAATTTGATTATTTGCTTTAGCTAAATAAATCGGGTGGTTTTCGTTAAATTGCGGCTCTTCAATTTTGGTTCTATTTTCTAATCTCTTTTCAATACTTAGAATAGTTTTATTTTATCGTTCCATAAAATATTTGCGTATTTGATTTTTGCCATGCTTAGTGTAGATTTATTTTTGTCGTTAAATGCTATGTTTGTTAAATTGAATTTCGTTATGAGTAGTGAGTAGTTTAACTTGTGTTTGCTAAGTGATTAGTGATTTGAAATTTAAGTGCGGTTTTAAAAAGGTTTAAAAAATATAGTCATTAGAATTTTTCAATTTACATAACCGTCATTTACTTTTAATGCAATTTAAATACTTGTCATTTATTTAAAAAAAACATTTTACTTTACTTGTCATTTAATTTCTTTAAACTTGTTTTCTAAGGATTTTAATTCGTTAAACCTAAGCCCGCACTTAAGGAACATTTCACGTCACTTAGCAAGCATATTTGTCATTTATATCTTTTAGATCAATTTTAGTTTAATCTTTTAGTTTTTAATCTTAGAATTAATATTAGTTTAATTTTTAGTATAAAAATAGTTTAAAACCAAAACCAAAAACTTGAATGACAATCAAGCTCGATTTACAACTTGAACGTAGATTTCCATTCATCTCTCGCCGAGGAAAACGATACCCGTGTTGATTACTTATTATTCTTTCCTAAGAATAATTTGTATGATACTTTGCTTACGTATACGTATATGTATTTTCTATAAATATATATATTATATATCTGAGGGTTGTATTTGACTGACATCAAAATGGCGCCGCTGCCGGGGAGAGGTGTAGCGATTTTTACGGGATTGTTTGTGTTCGAGCCTTGAAGATCCTTTCTTCGGAAAGTTTATTTTCGTACTAAAAAAATATAAAAATCCAAAAATATTTTTCTTCTTATTTTATTTTTATTTTTCCTATTCTTTTATAAATATTAAAAAATTCCAAAAATATTTTTTCTTTCTTATTTTTATTTCTTTTCTTATGTATCATTTTCAAAAGCTAAAAATATTCTCCTTTATCCTCTTATCCGTTTAATTCTTTTCTTTAACCCTCTATTTGTTTAATTCTTGATGTCGACATTTGGGCTTTATCCGTGTTATAATTGTGGAAGGACAAACGAATTCCCACAATGCCCGTGTTCGACTTGTGAGATGTGCGGTTTTTACCTTAACGACGGAGTTTGTCCTAATTGTAATCCGACTCCGAATTTTTTCGACAACTCTCTGAATTTTTCCGGAACCACATCACAATATATCGGACATATTTTATGTAAAATTGTGGTAACAATCATTACGACGGTTTCGATTGTCCATCACGTGTCCCGTTTAATTTTGAACCGGAACCGTGTAACAATCAAAACTTTAGTGATAATTATGAACCATATGATTTGCAAAATGAATGTCAATATATTTGTTGTACCATTTGTGGTGATTTACATGACGATTCTCAATGTACACAATTATGGTGCGATCATGGTGAGCCGATTTGCGAAAATTGTGGGGGATATCATATGGATTATCAATGTACTCAACCCTCCGAAATTGAGATTTGCCGGCAAGCCGAAGAGATAGAACGACAACGGGAAATTAAGGAACGAAATCGAGTACAATAAGGAAAACGATGAAAAATGTTTGCGAAAAAGATTAAGAATACAAGATGAAAAACAATTATCGAGAAGCCGCGAGGCCAAAAGAATGAGAAACGAATTGCCGAAGAAAAGGAGGCCGCAGAGTTAGAAGCTAAATGTAAAATTCAAGAGTGCTTAAATATCAAAGAAAAATACTATTCCAACAAGCTTCTATTTCTACTCGTTCCAAAGGAAATTTCGAATTGATCCGACATTAAAAATTTTCACATTTCTACCAAACGTAATATTCTTTTTCAACGATGGAACCCGTTAACTCTCTAAAAATGATGATAAGCATCTTGACACACAAAAAAGGGTTTCATCTATGAATCTAGTTGTTAAAGATCCTATTATATCCAATCCCAAGTGAGTCCCGACGTTATTTCCGACGGTGATTGTGGATGATTAACAAAAACCGTTTTGATTAAAAGTTCAACAACTTTGATCCTTCCAATTATGATGGGAAAATAAAAATAAGGGAATGTTATATAATTAGGCCTTCCGCAATTACACCCGACTTACCCATTCCGGACTCTCTCATAATGGAGGACGAGCATCTCGACACTATTCCGGTAACGGAATCAGCTAACACAATCAAGTCTAGTGTTGATGACCTTGTCCCTACCCCAAGTGAGTCCACGGATTTATCCGATGGTGAAAGTGAGTGTGATGTGCCCATTAATGATGATTCATCGGAATCTCATTTCACGACTTTTTCTAATCTTCTTTTCGATTCTAACGACGATTTCTCTAGTGATGATGAGTCCATATATCCGAAAGAGGAAATTCAAAAGATGATTTAAATATTACACCAATCCTCTTTAACGATCTGACGATGAATTATCACTAATGAGAAATTTCTTCCTAATCAAAAGGATTTAGATGCTGTCATTCCAATTCCACCAGGAATTGATGAACGTTGCTTTAACGCCGAATTGGATCTTTTAGAATCTCTACAAAATCATGAAATACCGATTGATTCGACAAAGATCGATTCTATTCTTGATGAATTTTCTCTTCTTCGTCCTTCGGAAATTCCTTCTTTTTCTCAAGATGAAAATGGACTTAGTTTTTGATGATTCGATACCACCGGGTATTGATGATGATGATGACTCGGAAGGGGACATTCTTCCTCTTGAAGAATTACTTGACGATGTTCTCTTTCTCCTTCCCAAGAGTGATAATTTTACCTTCGTCGAGCCCGTTGCTACCATGGAGAATAATATTGAAGAGCTTAACGAAGACGAGAGTTTTGACCCGGGGGGAGGTGGAAATGTTGTTTTACCGAATGTTGAAGAGGACGATACCTTCACATTAACCATCCGTACTTTTCTCCCATTTGTCACCTACCCCGAGGTTTCTCTTTTATCTTGCTCCACCGGGAGTGAAGATACGATCTTTGACCCCGGCATCTTCACTTAGAGCCGGTGGCATCTCATCGGGATGGAACTTTCATGTGCTTTAATGTTTATCCAAACATTAATGAAAGCCCGATGAATTTTCCTCTTCCATTGCTTCCCAAGAGCAAAGTAATTCGGGTCGTAGTCAAGGATAGAACCGCAACAAAAACAAGCCGCTTCTCGGAGCAACCCGGTGTTTTTCTTCTTTCCATTTTTTTTTTTGGAACGGGTGGGTGGGTAGGGAGCAAGGAGGTAGGGCTTAATAAATAAGTGTGTTATTTTATAGCCTAAGTGTGGGGGCGTGCTTCTTTCTATAGTATGTGGTTTCGTTTTTGCAGGATTCCTCAAGATCATGAAGACCCGTGCTTGTTTTCAATCCTCCAATCATCCGGTTTTCGATCTTTTGCTTATTATGGAAAAATCTCAATCTTTACCATTATATTATGTGATCCCCTTTCAACACTAGAATTTTTTGCATTTGCCTTTTTATTCTTAAGTGTGGGGGTAAAACCCGATATTTTTAAACATTGAGGCCAATGTTCCATCTAAGTGTGGGGGATTTCTATCAGAAACTTGTGATTACCTGTGCCTTGATATGATCTTACCTACTTTTGTTTGTTGTTCTCACGTACCCCGTTTTCCCGCAAAAAATTTAAATTTTTAAGTTTATATATATATAACTTGTTCAAAAACAAATTGTGTAATAATGAAGAATAGAAAATAGTTGATAAAAGAATAAGTGTTTTGACACGAATGTAGACTTTCTGTTGGTGAGAACAAAAGTAAATTTTGACACGACCGGTTTTATATCTTAGCTTTTCTCCTTAACATATATAGATTGAATTTTGCTAATCTTTTATACAAGGAGCTATAAAAAGCAAGTCTAGCTTAAAAAAAGTCAAGACTTTGCAAGTTCCCATAATTGATTTTAAATATGCAAAGATTGATTTATTAGGCTAAGTATTCACGAGTTTCTTTCTTAGAAATTTTAAATTGTGAAGAACAAGAGATGATAGAGTAGAGTATAAGTTTTGATGCTAAACATAGAATAGTTGGATTTCTTTAAGGCTCATAAGTGTTAATTGTGGCTTTTTCTCCCATTAGCTTGTTTCACCTTTATATATAATTGTTTAATAAATAGAGTTGTGCGGTTTTTTGGTTAATAATTAGTTAATGGAAGTTTTCTTTAGTTCCTTTGTGATCAAGATGAGTACACATCAGGAATACTTAATTTGGCATACTATATGTATCACATTGGTCGGCTCGCATACCGATGTGATAGTCGTTTAAAAGGTGGAGGTAATAATAATAATAATAATCCCGAAAGGATGATAAAAGTTTGCTGCATCTTGCCGGCTCACAACCGATGTTGCAGCCTTCTAAAAGGTCGAGGAAATTACCGAGGTCGAAATATGTTTGCTGCATCTTGCCGGATCACAACCGATGTTGCAGGCTTCTAAAGGACCTAGGTTTAATAATGTTTCAATAATAACAGGAATAAAGCCAACTTTCAACTCCGGGGTTATCTAAATAAAGCCTCTATCTCTGGACTCGTAGTTGAGTTGTTGCGGATGAAATAAAAAGGATAACCCCTGAATCATGCGAATTGATGACATTTGATCTTTTGAAAAGGGCTAGGAGCTAATTATTGCGACTTTACCGTTACGCTTTATTTTTGGAATTAACAAGTATCGAAATAAAGTCTTAAAGAGCCTTCAGGTATATGACTTAAATAAAATCTTGAGATACAAAATTAGGAATAAGGGAGGAAAAGTAAGTACACAATTAGCTTTTATGAGTAGTATTAACATCATAACTTGTATTTTGCAATGATCTTGTTTTTAAGCTTGGCTTGGAGTGGTGAAAGTCGGGGACGATGAATTTATTCATTTGGACACTTTTTGTGCTTTTTGTTCCGTGATCCTAAAAGTTATCAATGAATAATGAAAGCATTACATTATGTCACGCATGAATAAGTTGAAAGATGGAAATTATGAAAATCATAAAAAAGTTTGTAAAAAAAAAATTTCAATATAAAAATAAATAAATAATAATAATAATAATAAAATAAAATAAAATAAAAATAGGTAGTGCGGGGTTGCGTGCGAAGTAAATAATTTTTGAACATTTTAATGACCTTTTCTGTTCTTGTTTGATTGTGAGGGGGTCATAAGTTAAAAGGGGATAAAATTATTTATTTCCTGGTATTGTTATATTTACATTGCGTGTGGGACCAGCAATGACTTAGTGTGGGGGAATTTGACGAACACTAAAATACAAATCTTTTATAACCCGAAAAACACTATTAATTGGACTAAAAATACTAAAAATGCTTAATTATATTGCAAATATGTTTGTTTGGTATTTTTATGTCTTACAGGTAAAAAGGATTGGAAACGGCGCAAAAACGAGAATTATCAGGCTCAATTTGGTCAAGTCTAATTATTACTCAAGCTAAGATGAAGTCGTGAAAAATCCCCGAGCATACCAGTAAAAGAGCACGAGAAAACGAGTCCAACGGTGCCCCCGGATCTTATCGGGCCAGCCCGTTACCCATTTATATGGGCCGGGAAAGCCCATATATTTTCTAATTCACCACAAAACAGCCAATTGATCCAGGCCCAACATTTTGGCCCATTATCATTTTCAGTTGTATATCACATGCATTTTAAATAAATAGAATGGAGTCACGTGCAGGCGCACTAGGAGAGAAATGAATGAATATAGTGGAAACACGTGGCCAAGAAGAATTCATTTTCATTTCAAATTCAATATGCAGTTTATAGAAAAAGATCCTTTAAAGTTATGGTCAAACATGATTGATCATGTTAAATTTATTGTGAGTGAAAATAAATAAGTGGGCCCATGATTTTTATTAAACGAAAAAGTTTTATAGCAATTAACTTAAGTATATAACTTGGTGAAAATGATGATCTATTGACTCAACTTAGATAGATTTTTTAATCCGCATTTATAAGTGATCAAACGACAAGTTTAGCGTACAAATGAAGCTGAAATAAAGGCACGTGTCATCATTCAACGGCGAAGAATGTAATTTTTTTAACATTGCAATCCGTGTGACACGGTTAAAGCAATGATTGCCACTTATGACTTAATGATTGCATCAATTATACAACTCAACCCCCCTGGCCTAAAAACACACACGCAACCACTCACATTGACCCATCCATTAGTTTTTTTTTAGTTTTAGCCCTTTTTTTATAGTTTTTAGCTTATTTTATTTTTTAGTAGTACTGATTTTCATTTCTTATTTTAGAGCTTATTGTAAAAGTTGTTTTCGTCGCTTTATTGTATATTGTATCGAGATCTTATTTTCAAGTTATAATGAATGTGTTTGTTTAGCTTAATGATCCGGCTTTTTTGTTCTTTTCTTATGGCTTTTTGACAAACTTTACACATAGCTTATTCTTAGAGCTAATTTCTTAGCTTTATTAATTAATAAATTATTAAATCGAAAAGTTTTAGTGAGCTTATTATTTATTTCTTATTTCTTTATATAAGGTTTGTAAAATAATTTTTGTTGAGCGTTAAATTCGTTCAAGAAGCTTAGTAATGCTTGTAGATTCGTTGTCCGTTTGCTTATTGTGTTGTATCGAGGTTCAAAGTGCTTAGTTCGGTTCATCTATATTTGTATGTAATCTGGCTTATTGATTTAGCTTATTTGTTAGGGGTTAATAGTAATTTAGTTTGTTCGAGATAACTTTGAGCTTAAATGATCGTGTGGATATTTTTTATTGTTTTAAGTTAAACTTATAAATTGTGCATTTAGTTAAATCATGGCTTATTTCTGTGTCAAAGCTTATTAGTGTTAGCATATTCGTACTTAATACTCGTTCTATATTCTAATGCGTTTTGGGCTAGGAAATTTTGATTTGAGTTTTACTTGAAAAGTTGGGCCACAATATGGATCTTGTCTAGTTTTAATTAGTTGGGCCTACATTTGCTATTGGTCTCGATTGGGCTGAGTTTAGTTTATTGATTTAGCTTGCTAGTTGGGCCTATTTTTATTGGATTCGTGTATTGATTCGGACTAAAAGAATTTTACTAGTGCAAAGTGAAATAAACTTTGTTGATTATAATAGTTTTTTTATCTTTGTGTATTTGTGTTTGATACCGGTCATCTCATGAGGCGAAGAGCTTAAGGATTTATTTAGCTAGACCGAATTTGACTATTTGTTTTAGCTAAATAGATCGGGTGGTTTTCGTTTTTATTGCGGTCTTTCAATTCGTTCAATTTCTATCATTTTCAATTAGTTATGTAGCTTTAGAATACAAATATTTTGCTTTGATTTTGATCATTATGAGTGTACAAGTATTTACTTGAGTTTGCTAATGATTAGTGAATTTTGAAATTTAAATGCGGGTTAAAAAGGTATAAAAAATTAATTCAATTTACAATACCGTACATTTACTATTTAATGCAATTTAAATTACTTTGTCCATTTATTCAAAAAAACATTTACTTTACTTGTCATTTAATTTCTTGAAACTTGTTTTCTAAAGGATTTTAATTCATTAAACCTAAGCCCGCACTTAATGAACATTTCACGTCACTTACAGCATATTAGTCATTTATATCTTTTAGATCAATTTTAGTTTAATCTTTTAGTTTTTAAGTCTAGAATTAATATTATTTAATTTTTAGTATAAAAATAGTTTAAAACCAAAACCAAAAACTTGAATGACAATCAAGCTCGATTTACAACTTGAACGTAGATGTTTCATTCATCACACGCCGAGAAAACGATCCCGTTTGATTACTTATTATAATTCCTAAGATAATTGTAAATACTTTTGCTTACGTATACTATATTATTTTATATAAATACGATATAATATACAGGGTTTATTGATAAAAGCGTTTGAGAAAACGACGACATCATCCCTTAAGGACAACTTTTAAAACCATATGGACTTATGGTATAATAGAAAATGGGGTAAAAGGACTTGTGGTGTAAAGTTTTTAACTAGATTGGGGTTAACGGGTGTATGGGTTAACAAGAGATGTTGGGCTTATAAATTTGTTATGGGCCAGGTTTATATTAAAGTGGACTTGGGCCTTTAATTATATAAAAGACTTAATATAAATGCTTAATGGCGCTGCCAGGCCCATTATATAATGCGGGTTGGCCTCAATTTAGCAATTCTCGGTTTGGCTTCGTCTTTGACTTTGACTTCTCGACTTTAACTTTTGACTTTTTCACGTTATTTCTATTCCGTGATCGGTTTTATCCGTTTTGGCTTGATTTCTGTCCTTTAGTGAATATCCGTTACCTGCACAATCATAAATCACAAAACACACAAATACAATGTATTTTTGGTATATTTTGGTCATTTTAGGCACGTTTTTATAGGCAAAAGGTATGTGTAATTAAGCACATACCAAAATCCCTCATACTAAACTATTGCCGTGTCCTCACGCAATGCTATAAGTAAACACTTAGAAAACCAAGAATCTCAATCCCCCTCGACTAATTACCTCGAAAAGTAGCTAAGTGTTTCAATCAAAGGAATTAAGAATCCCTACTTTTGAAAGCGCCCCGTATTTGACCATTTTTATAATCAACACTATTACCACACATATTTTGGTATTTTTTTCCTTTTTCTCATTTTTTTGTACTTTTTTCTTTTTAAGCAACTAACTAGAATGTTTGACTTTCGTTATTTTTATAACTTTAGGGTCACGGAACAAGAAGCACTTAAATCCTAAAATGCCCAAAAGATAAATTCACGTCCCGTCATTTCACTTGTCCCAAACCGAAGCTTAAAAACAAAAAAAAAACAAAAAAGAAAAAAAAAAATAAACGAAATCAACCGGTAAATATTAATTTAAGATGCTAACCACTACCATAACTGTACCATGTGAAACTTTTTCGCTCTGCGACAATTAATTATGAATCATAGGTTAATGTGCTAATTTCGAATTTCAACATAGATCAAACGTTTGCAAATTCTATGCTTCACGTTCCACCCAAAAGAAATGAATTTAAGGCGAGATCAATCCCAAGTACTACTTTTCTCTCGGCAACATCCCAACCTTGCGACTAATGACCAGGCTATTGACACCCCACAAGACTAGTTATCGGGACTCACGACCTTCGTTTCAACACCTTGGATTTCCCGTATATACATAAAATCACAACATAAATGTAATATCTATAGTTTCAAAAGCATATTTAATTTAAGAAAAAAGAGATTCTCCCTATAATTATTAAATCACATATTTACAACTAATATAATACACATCCATTTAAACTAAAGGAAAAATCCTCGACCTTTAGAATGGCTTCAAATCGAGTTGTAAGCCGGCAAGATGCAGCAACATTTTATCAGTCTCAATAATACTATGTCTATTTTAGAAGACTGCAACATCGTTTGAGCCGGCAAGATGACTATAAACTTTATTAGCGCCACAGTTTTTTTTGATATTATTATTACCACCTGAGTGTGGGGGGGGGGGGGGGTCTCTTTTTTTATCATTATTTGTTTTGTTACATTTATATTACCATGATATAAGAAAATTCTTTTAAAAAATTAAAGTAAAAATTTGAACTAAATATATTGATATCATCCATATTTCCAAAAATTGTTGATTTAAGTTTTAATTTTCGAAGAGAGCAAGAATATAAGTCCGGTGTAGAAGCTTATGCAAGAGAAAACCCGCAAACTACACTTAGAGCTCTTAAGATATTCAACTATACTTTTTAGCATCTAAACCATAATTACTTATCAATTCTCGTTCTTCGTAAAATTAATATCTTTAATAAAAAGATTCGCGAATGCTAGTCTAAAAATTAAGGGACAAGCTAAAAGAGCTCGAAACGCTTCGATCAGATCAAAATTTATTCTTTATCTACCCAGTAGAAGTCAATACATTTGATAAAACACTTACTTTGTTTTTAAATTTTTTATTTTTTATTTTTTTGGTATTTTGGTGGTAAAAACGGGATTACGTGAAAACAACGGCTGCAGGCACAATCAAATCGATAGATCCCCCCCATACTAGAACTAAACATTGTACTCAATGTTTTAAGGAGGGTCTCTACGTAAATCTAAAGTCGTTTATTAAGTATGCTCAAAGATAAACGTTAGTCGATAAGATTAGGATATTGGATTCCCATAATGAAGCTGAGGATGTGAAGCTCGAGTGAACGAAGGACAAAAACCGCGAGTACGAGATCTTCAAAATCCGGCAAATTCTCTGACATACAACACAATAAAACCACAAACACGAGAATAGGTAAGGCACAGCCTCCTCACAACACACTTATTCATTACTACTATTATAAATATATTAAGATAAGCATAGGTTGCCACCCACGAAGCGCTTGTTTAAGGTCACTAAGCTTGACCCGATCCCCCATACTTGAGTTGGTCAATGGGGGATAGAAATGGAGAAACAGAACATCCAAGATAGGAATGTCCCCTCCATAGATCATCATCGAGCTTTCAGAAAAATCAGAAATGAGTTGGAAAGCTTTAAAGCCCCGATGAGATAAGAGATGAGGAGATTTCTCCTCATTAGAAGCAAGAATACCAGGATTGAAAACGTTGTCCTCATTTTCGGATGAAAATGGGAGCAAAGTGTCAAACACTGGAGAAAGGGGATCACGGATGAATGAGATAGAAAATTCATTCGGTAATAGAAATCTCTTAGATTGAACTTCAATGAATATCCCTGGATCGAAAATCTTGTTTCTAGTTCCGAAAGGAAAAAAAACTACAAGGTTGGATCTGATGGAATCCACTTAAAAAGAAGGAACTCCCAAATCAAGATGAAGGGTGGGATTGGTGGGTAAACATTAGCACATAACTCTTGGTTACCACGGGTAGGATTATCAAAAATATTCTCCACCACATCCATAGTGAAATCCACCGAATCGGGTTCACTATCACAAAAGAATGCTTCATAATCTGGAAGAGATAAATCAGAAAGAGAAGTGGGATTGCCACTACTTTTCTTTTCCAAATTAAAGCAGAAACCGGAAGGAAAAGAAACTTCAAGATCGGGCTCGAGGGAATCATCAGAAAGAGCGAAGTCCGAATCCAGATAAAGGGTGGGATGGGTGGTCAACACATTAGGCACACGAGGATCTCCCGAAATATCTTCCATAACAACGCTAGTCAACTCGCCCTGATCGGGCTTAGTCTTAGAGAGAAACGAATCATACTCGGGAAGATAGTTATCAGTATGAGTAGTGGTACTGCCACTACTCGTCTCTTCCGTCTGATTGCTAAAAGTCTCGAATTCGGGTAAAGAATTATCCGAATAAGAGAGAGAAGTATCGGACTTCTTAAAGAAAGAGTCACTATCCCCAACGGGGATAGGAAATGGGGAAGGAGACTTGAGCACACAATCTGGAGTAGGGTTGTCATTCAAAGATTCGATCTTAGCAATAAGAAGATTGATATTCAATAATTTCTCACAAAGTATTTCGTCCTTCACCTCCTCTAAGTTGACGAGCTCAGAATCGGGAGGTGCTGCCTCAACGTAATCGATGTTCTCAAAAGAATCGTCATCACTCAAAGTACAATCATCGTTAAAATCAGAGAAAATCTCAAAGTGATCGTTCAAAACATCAAGAGGAGGAGAACTATCACAAAAAGGCACATCACACGTATCGTCGGAAATACTCGTGTATTCACTTGGGATTGGGACAAGGTCCTCAACACTAGAATTTATTACTTCATCCAATTCTGTTTCTGGAATAGTGCTAAGATGCTCGTCCCCCATACTTAGAGAGTTATTGGGTTCCTTGGTTGGTAAATCGGGTGTGATTACATTAGATGAATTCTCTAAATATTCCCTATATTGAATAGTGTACTCATCATCATCGTCGTAGAAGGCAGGACAATTCAAGTTCGGAGTATTAATATAATCTGCCAGCTCCTCTCTTATAATTTGCAAATCTTTAAGAAGTTTATGAAGCAATTATTGTATATCCTCTGGTTGATGTTGCTTTTCTCTAAAATCATGCTGAATTTCAAAAAATTTATCCTAAGCTAGCGATAAAACCTTTGGCGTTTCTCTAAAAGATATACGATTAAACTTCTTTAAAAATGTTTGTATAGATTTCATTAGGTCTTCTTTGGCTTGCAAAATTTCCACACTCGTTGCTTGAGGAGGTTGATGAATGACGGGAAACTGCGGGGGTTGGGATTGGTCAAAACCGAAAGAATAGCAATGATTAGGTTCATAGAAATTTTGGTTCAACGGTTGACATTGAAAAGTCTCATGCGGGCCCCCACAGCTGGTACAACAAAGATATTGTTGTTGAAAACTTGGCAAAGTTTGTGGGAACTCATCAAAGTTTTGATTGAAACACGGGTCCTGATTGTAGACAAACGGAACTTGAGGTGGACAATCGTAACCATAATGAGCATCGTTCCCACATAACTCACAAGAATACGTCTGGTACTGGGGTTGTGGAGGGTAGTCGGAAAGATTTTGAGAATCATCGAAAGAATTCGGAATTGGATCATAAGCGAATGAATTTTCAGCTCTCGAAGCGCAAAATGAACAAAATCCACCGTTTAACGGGCCTTCACACCCGCAACAAGTGACTGGCTTTCCATCTCCATAAGTGCAATTCAAACAAATTCCATTTATAAGATTAACACCACACTGCTGGCACGTACATAGATAACAATAAAAGCCATCACATGGTTGTCCACACCCCACACACTCACGTTGGTTATACGAAGACATGTCGAAGAATTAAACGGATAAGAGGGTAAAGAAGATAAGAATTAAACGAATAAGAGGATAGAGAAGATTATTTATAGCAAAATACATAAGAAAGAAAAATATTTTTGGTAACCGATAATCGAACAAGTGTACGGTAGCTCTTTAGAAAACGCACAAAGAAGCGGAGGAGCGGGTAAGCGCGAAGCGTTTTAAAAACCTTCTCCTTTCGGGTCGAAGTTCGTAGGATCGATCCTCTTTATACCTCTCTTATAGTTTGAAATCTAAAGGTGAGCCGAAATCACAAGTGACACAACGGTTGATTTTCTTGTTTTTCACTTTTTTGGTATTTTTGATTACTTGAAAATATTCACAAATGAAAGCGATAACTTCACGGGGAAGGATCTTCAAACATTAATCTTCAAACGAAACACGATAATCGTAACACACCTCCCCAGCAACGACGCCAAAAATTTGACTTAAATCCTTTAGTATATATAAATATAATATAATAAATATATAGTATAAATATATAATAATAAGAGAGTAAGTATTCCAAGAGGCTTTTTAAAAGGAAATTATTTTTACCCAAAGCAAAATCCCAAAAAACCTTCCCGGGTCGTTTCCCGACGAGATGCGAATTTGAAAATCGAGGTAACGTTTGTGGAAGAATGCTTGAATATCACAAATTGGGTTTGGTTTACTATTTCTACAAATAAAATACAAAAACAAGTAAAGGCACACTAAAAAAACGAAAGCAATTAAGGCTAAAACACTAAAAACAATGACGGGATTCAAAACCCGTTCTTTAAAAAACCAAATTCTAAAATTTTAACCCTACAAATGAAAATTTAATTTTTATAAATCCTAAATGATAGAAGAAAATTTTAAAAAAAAGAATTATATTTTTTTGACTTTTATATTATTTATTATGAATTAAAAACGGATTTAATCTAAAAAATTAATAAAAAATACTAAACTAATTTGGAAAATTCTGAAAAATTTGTGAAAAGTACCTTGCACTATGCTAAACCTAAGAAAAATAAAACGGGTGAAACAACTTATGTAAATAAGCTGTTAATAAGCTAATTAAGTCTGATAAGCTAAATGGACTAAAAGGTGTTATATAATTAATTGTGCAATCAATAACCGGAAAAGACCCAAGGGCATGTTGTAGTGGAGGTGTGTGTTAAAACGTGGTTGAGTTGGGTAGAGGTCAGGGGTTCGAGCCTTGCTCACCCTTGACTTCCCCAATTCCCATGTTTTTATTTTTGAAAATTTCTTTTTGAAAAAGCTTTATAACTTAAAAATAAGCAACTTTTGTGAAATGACTTTTTATAAAAGCTTATGATAAGCCAGAAATAAGCACTTCTAAAGCAACAGTTTTGGTTATTTTAAGCTAAGACTTAAAGGCTAAACTGTTGGCCTTTTTAGACTTAATAAGCTAATGAAAAAACAAATAAGCTAACAACAGACAATAAGCTATACCTAATAAGCATTGTGGAACAAAAATAAGCTAACAATATAAGCTAAAACTAAGCTTAAATGACATAATTACCTAAAGGCTTTTAAACTTAAATTTTAAACTAAAAGTGCTAATAAGCTCAAACCTAAGTTAAATAAGCTAAAAGGGCTTAAACCTATCCTAATAAGCAAATCTAAACACAACTAAAGCAAATCCAATAAGCCAATAAGCTCAGAAAAGCAAATAAGCAACTATGGCCAAAAACTACTGAAACAGCCAACAAGGGCACTTTCTAGCTTATTTTTAAGCTAGAAAATGGATCCTTATGGCTTAATGACTTATAACACTCTAAAGCTTATACAACAAGCTATCTAAATCAGCAATCAAAAAGCATTTTGAAAATCAAATAAGCAAAGAAAAAGCTAAGTGAAAAAGCCAGTTACACTCAGTATATGCTGAGTGATCAAAGAAAAATGACAGATTTGAGCTTAATTTTTAAGGACTAATAAGCTCATGGAAAAGGCTAAAAAGTGAAAACAAGACAAGTCTAAGACCCAATAAGCACTAATGAGCAGGAATTAAGCAAATAAGATAAATGATTAAGCTAGAAAAAGCAAAGACAAAAAGCTGATGTTAACTAAGTATTTGGATTCTAAATGACAATTATGCTACTTGCAGACCTAAAAATAAGCTAACAAATTAAGTTCTAACACCACAAAAAGCTTAAACTGATTAAGCTCACTGTCCAATGAGCTTATGTTTTCAATTTCAAACTCTAAAACCTACTTTGACTAAGCTAAATTTGAGATTGAAAAGTGGCTTTTTAAACTTTTACAACTGAAAAATTTGACAGATTGAATACCAAAACCACAAGTGACCATAAACATTTAACCAACAAACTTCCTACTGCATTTTGACACAAAATGAAGCAAAAACAAAACTTTAAAACAACTTTTGAACTGAAATCAAAATAAAAAAAAAAAAAAAAAAAAAAAAAAAAAAAAAAGTTTTTTTTTTGAAAAAGTTTTAAGCCCACAGTTTCAAGACATTGATACAAAAGACTTAGATAATAAGTTTTGACCTTTAAAAACTATTGTAAACTGATTAAAACAACCAAAATAAGCTTCACAAAGTTGGGATTTAAAATACAAATGACTCAAACAGCACTAACCTTAGTTAGTGCTGCTTGTGCCAAACACCCCTTTAAGTTTGTAAAACTCATTTTTACACTAAATCAGACTTAGACAACTTATAAAAACTACAAACAGATTAAGACTAAAGTGAAATAAGCACAATAAAGCAATTAAAACACAGACATAAGCATTTACAATAAGCAAAACAGATAGGCGTCTATGTGCTAAAACTAAACAGTTTTAAATGAAAACTTAAGCAAATGAAATCTAATCAACAAATAAGCACTAACTATCAACTAAAGACAACAATAAGCATAAATAAGCAGTTTAAAACAGTAAATAAGCAATAAATAAGCAATAAGCACTTTTTAAGCTAATAAATAAAAAAGAGAGAGTACCTTGCCCTTTGCTCTAAACAAGGGCTAATAAGCTCAAAAGAGCTTTGTCTACAAGCTCTAGCTTGTTTAAAACAAGCTAGTAGAAACCCACAAGCCCTTCCAACTCTGGCTTGTCATCCAATTTAGCTTTTTGAGTGATTATTTTGGTAGAAAGGCTTAAACTCTTCAAGTTATGGAAAAACTTGAATAGTTTAAGTAAACAGCTAAAGTACAAGATAAAAAGAGCTTATGGAAGCTTAACAAACGTTTTTAAAACATAAATTGTAATAACAAATATATCAAGACACGACGTTAAAAAAAGAATTTTCATAAACACATAAATTTCATTAAACTTAAAAACAGTATAAGGTTTAAAAAGCAAGTACAATAAGCTAAAGTAAACTAATATAAGCTGAAAATTAAAAACTAAAAACTAGATGCCTTTCAAGGCTACAATGAGTCCTTATTAGATGATAGGACAGAAATTAGGTCTTGAGTCCTTTGAAGTGTGTTACTTCTGTGAGGGTTTAACTGAGGTGTTTTTGTTGTGTGAGTAAGTCGAAAACCAATCTTAGCCCTCCATTTTGTGTGTTCTCCAAGTCAAGTGATCTCAACCCTTCAATTTTTGTCTTCAACCTTGAACGAATGGGGTGATTTAGGATTGCCATGGATTTGTTGGTTTATGGTGAGGGATTAAGGTGATAGTGATAGGGGTTGTTTATTGGAGCAGGGGACAATTGGGGGGGGGGTGGGAAAGAGATAAATGAATAGTAAGGGCGGAATTTTGATTTAGCCGATAACAGGTTAAAGGGATAACGGTAGGAGGGACAGGGCAAAAAATTTGGTGGGGTTTTTTTTTTAAGTTAAAAAAAAAAAATAATAGGACTAAATCATTGTTAGTCCTTAAGGACTAACGTCGTAAAACCTTAAGGACCTATGGTGTAATGAGTTAATGGGTTTATTGGTTAAGTGGGTTTGGGCTTATGAACTTGGGCCGGATAAATATAGAATGGGTTTAGATGGTTTAAGGCTTATTAAGCCTTAGTATAAATATCTTAATGGGCTGACCTGGCCCATTAGATGGGTGCGGGTTGGCCCATTAAGTATCTCTTCGGTTTCGGCTTCGGCTTTGACTTTTTGGGTTGACTTTTTACCTTTGACTTTGACCTTGATTTTTGACTGGTTGACTTTGACTTTTCACGCTCTTTTTATTCTCGCGCTCGGTTTTGTTCGTTTTGGCTTGATTTTTGTCTTTTTGTGAATATCTGATACTTGCACAGTAAATAACACAAAACAAGCATAGTTTTGACATTTTATGTCCTTTTTTGGTCATTTAAGCTCGTTTTATTAGGTAAAAGGTATGTGTAATTAAGCATATACCAAATTTCAAAGAAGTTTTCGTCACTTTGATACCGAACGTCTTTCTCGAAGTGACAAAATGTTATAGTTAAAGAATTTTAAGAAAGATAGTATCTTATTCAAGCTTTCAAGACCAAGAAACAACAACAGTATGAGCATGTCGGTCTAAAAAGTCACAAGTTTACAAGATGCCAAGTTTACAAGATGGCGAAAAGAGATTATGCTTGGTTGATGATCTCAAGAAGTTCAAGATCACATTCATGATAAGCCAAAGATACAAGTCAATGCCTTAATTCAAGTATCACTACATCAATTCACAAGTTAATGATTGATGTTAAAGACTACGAGCTCAAGACTAAAGTTAAAGAATAGTATGCTAGGTTTAAGTCTTTGTAAATTGGAGTGACCTCCCTTAGGGGGAGATTGTTAGGAATACAAAAAGTCTCGATCACTTCCAATAATAGTTAGTCAAAGCCCGTAGTTAGTCAAAAGTAATGTTAGAAATCTAATTGGGCCAAAAGGCCCATGGAAAGCCCACAAGCTCTCCATGGCCGGCCACTATGGTAGTATAAATACCCTCTCCATGCCTTGGAGAGGGTGTTGGTTGTTCATTTTTACACACACATTAATGCATTTTCCCTTTATGTTTACTTTCTCTCTCTAAAGTGTTCATCCAACCACTCTCTCTCTAAAACCACCTCTTTTTCTCTAATCTTGTATGTTATTAGATATCATTCAAATGCTGTCATGATCTATCTTTTCAAAACAATACTGGACTGAAGCTGTAGCCACTGCATGCTACACTCAAAACAGGTCCACTATTGTTAAAAGACATCTCAAACTCCCTATGAAATTTTTCGTGGGAGACTTCCAACCATCGACTTCTTTTATATCTTTGGATGTCTAGTTTTCATCCATAATTATAAAGATCACTTAGGAAAGTTTGATTAGAAAGCCGATGATGGTTATTTCCTTGGATATTCACTTGTTTCCAAAGCCTTCAAGGTCTTTAATACAAGAAGACAACAAACTGAAGAAACTTACCACATGACATTTGATGAAAGCACTAAAGCTATCAAATTTTCAAAACCTTCAGTTGATGATATCAACATTGTTGAATCAGAAAGATATCCACCTAATGAATATCTTCATCCATATGAACCTTCACAAAGGTATCAAGTTGATAGCAATGTTGTTCAGTACATAGAAGCCTATGAGAAACCTAAACCTATTGTCACTGAAGCTGATGCTTCACTTGATCAAAATGATCAAGCTGATCAAAATGATCAAATAGATTAAAATGATCTAAATGATCAAAATGATCATCTTTTTCAAGTTGATGAAATCTTAACTGATGATCAACTTGAACACTCAAATCACAACAATGATAATCATATCAGTGATAACCTCCCAAACACTAAAGACGTTCAGATCACTGAACCTTTATCCTCTCTAACAGAGGATACTTTAGCACCAAATGTAATTCCAATCCTAACTGGTCCTTCCTCATCCATCCCTTCCATGGCCTTTCCAGCTCCTCAAGACAGATGGTCTAAAGACAAATATATTGAGCTGGTTAACATAATAGGTAATCCAGGAGCTGGAATGCTTACAAGGGCTATGTCTAAGGAACTCAATGCTGCTTTAGCTCATGAATGCCTATTTGTAGATTTTCTATCTAAAGAAGAACCTAAAAAGGTTTCTAAAGCCCTTAAGCATCCTGGATGGGTTGATGCCATGCAAGAGGAACTAAATCAATTTGCAAGAAACAAAGTCTGGACATTGGTTCTGCACCTTATGGAAAAACCATAATTGGCTCTAAATGGGTATTTAAGAAAAAAAGGATGAAACTAGCATTGTCATCAAAAACAAGGCAAGGCTTGTAGCTCAAGGCTACAATCAACAAGAAGGCATAAACTATGATGAAACCTTTGCTCCAGTTGCAAGACTTGAAGCAATTAGGATCTTTCTTGCCTTTGCCACTTACATGAAATTCACAGTCTATCAAATGGATGTGAAAAGTGCTTTCCCAAATGGAAAACTAAAAGAAGAAGTTTATGTCAAACAACCTCCAGTTTTTTAGAGTGGTGTGTTCCCAAGCCATGTTTTCAAACTAGACAAACCCTTTTATGGACTTAAACAAGCTCCAAGAGCATGGTATGAAGCTCTTTCAACCTTCCTTACTAAACACAAGTTTATAAGAGGAAAGATAGACAACACATTATTGTCTACAAAACCCAAACTGATGTGATTCTGGTTCAAATCTATGTTGATGATATTATTTTTTGGTCAACCAGCAGAAAATTATGCAAACAGTTTGCTAAACTAATGACTCAAAAATATGAAATGAGCATGATGGATGTTCTCACCTATTTCCTTGGATTTCAGATTAAACAATCTGAAAGAGGCATTTCAATCAACTAAGAAAAATATGTCAAGGATTTGCTAAAGAAGTATGATATAAATGGTTCATAAGTGAAAACTCCAACGGTACCCCCTAATAACTTAGGACCTTATCTTAATGGAAAATCTGTGAATGAGACTCAGTACGGAGGTATGATTGGTTCACTAATGTACCTAATTGCAAGCAGACCTGACATTCAATTATCAACTTGTCTTTGTGCAAGATATCAAGAAAACCCTAAGGAATCCCACCTTATTGATGTTAAGATAATCTTTAGGTACCTGAAAGGTACTCTTAGTCTTGGTCTTTGGTCTCCAAAATGTTCAGGTTTTGACCTAAAAGGATACTCAGACTCTAACTATGCTGGATGCAACATGGAAAGGAAAACCACTTCAGGTGCTTGTCAGTTGCTAGGAGGCAAACTTGTATGCTAGAGTGCTAAAAAGCAGCAATCTATAGCTATGTCCTCAACTGAAGCTGAATATATAGCTGTTGCTAAATGTTGTGCCAATATTCTATGGATGAAGAGTCAACTCACTAACTATGACATCATTTATGAGAAGGTCCTATATTTTGTGATAACACAAGTGCTATTACATTCTCAAACAATCTAGTTCTGGACTCAAGAACAAAGCATATTGATATCAGATATCACTTTATTAGAGATCATATCATGAAAGGGGACATTGAATTACATTTTATTCCCACTCAATACCAACTTGCCGATATATTAACCAAGCCTCTAGATGAACCAACTTTCAAAAGATTGATAGTTGAACTAGGTATACTGAACATCGATGGCTCAAAACCTGAACCCTCAAATGATTCTTCAGATGAAGACTTAAGGGGTTCAGCGATGTATCAAAATTGTACTTCAAGGAAAAATCCTTCAGTTCAATTTATAAAAGAGTATTTTAAAGTGTGCCAACGATCTAAGGACTTAGTGACCATCCGCTTTAAAAACAAAAATACTTTTCAGTTTTTGCGTGTCTCTTAAGTACGCCAGCGGTCTATGAATTTAGTGACCATCTGCTTGAAAGATACTCTTCAGTTAGTATCATATGCTAGTAAACTGAAGTGCGCCAACGATCTATGGATTTAGTGACCATCCGCTTCAGTTTATGAACATATGATACTTAAAATTTCCATCAGTTTAGCATAACATAACACTAAGCCTGAACCTAGTTCAACTCTTTCAAAACATCAATCAAGGTTCAGTTTTAAAAGCAAAAGTGATTTTCAAAATTAATATAATTTTCTCTAAATGATTTCTTATAAAAAAGTTACTCCCTTTGTCTCATATTAAATGTCCACTTTGACTTTTTGAAGTCTTTCTTTTCAAACTTTGACTTTAAATATTTTTGTTTGTGTTATGTAATACTTGATACAAAATATATGAATTGATTAAGTTTTAAATGTATTTTTCATTGGTATAACTTTCATCAAGTATCACATAACACAAACAAATATATTTAAGGTCAAAGTTGAAAAAGAAAGACTGCAAAAGTCAATAGTGGACATTTAATATGGGACGGAGGAAGTATTTATTTTTAATATTATTAAAAAAAATCCAAACAACAACGTGACCTCACCCTTTCTCTCACCTACTTTTACAATTGAACAGACAATTGTTCACTGTTTAAGATGTCAGACAAAGCATGTTCGCTAACTCCCATTAAATGCGATTTTTAGCACACATGCAAAATAAACCCTAAAAGTTTCTCACAACCTTATAACTTCCAAATGGCAGTTAACAATTCTTTGAGAAGTTTTTGAAACATCACCCAATCAAGCAACATTTAACCAAATCACACTAAAACATAAATCATTTTCATACAAATCTTTCATAAAAAACACACATACAAACAATCAAAACAAATAAAAAACCTCTAAACCCTAATAACAAAAATGGCAGAATCATCACAAGAACAAATCCCACAACAACAAGATCAACCACAAGACCCTAGAACATCCATTCCATATGATCCTCACCATAAGTAGATTATGAACCCAGTCTAATCCACTTCAAAGACTGTTAGGAATTTGGTTTTATGTGATGACATTACGGAATTACCATAGTTTATCATAGTCTGATACGCATGGACTAGAATAGGCAACTATGTATAGTTTAGAGGCGTATGGGCTATATATACCCCTATATGGATTCCATAGAGGGGTTGAGTCTTTTGTATCTTACACCTTTCATTCTATTTTACATTTTAACTTTCTCTTTCTACTCTCTCTCACTAGAAATGGCTTTCAGATGGTTTGACTCACCAAGACCACCGGATCATAGTTTTTGTGTTTTCTTCAATTGGCATCAGAGCCCATGGTTTCAGTTTTGGAACAGGTCGGTTTGACTATTTTTTATGGTTCGTCTGGTCTCAAATATATTACTTTTATCACTGTTTTTGCTCATATGTTGTCTCAATTCATGAGTCTTTGAATCTGTCATCTTTTTAGTCACAAAAGCTTGTCACATGGTCACAAGAGTAATAGTTCGTTGTGGTATGTTTTTGTTTGGGTTAAAGTTATAAACTTTTCTGGTCTAGATATCTGTGCTAGTCCAAACAGTACTACAATATACGTTTCTGGTTAAAGTTATACATTTGCCTTGTTTATTTGCAGCTTATATGCTTATTTTCGTACTTTCTCTGGGCTTATTTTTTGGGTTTCAACAAGAAAATGGATGAAGATGGAAAAAGGACAAGAAAAGCAAGGACGATGGTATAACTCAAAGACTTCACCGGATTAGAAGTTCCAAGTTCAACCGGATTCGCAGTTTCGGAGGCTTCACCGGATTAGCAGATCCAGGTTCAACCGGATTCGCAGTTTTAAAGGCTTCACCGAATTAGCAGTTTACCAATGGCAATCGGATTCGCAGTTTACCAATAGCCATCGGATTCGCAGTCAACCGGATTCGCAGCACCGAATTAGCAGGACCAGATTTGCACCCTACCAGACAGAGTCAGCTCGGTAATTACCGAGTTGATTGAGTCAACTCTACTGAGTCATTAACCGAGTCACAGTACCAAGTTAAGCCAAAGAAAAAGAAAAAAGGACAAGAGAGACGTGAGAACAGACTTAAACTAAATCAACAACAACCAACACAGCCTTCATATACAATCCCAACATATATAAATCCAACAACCATTAACTAATCTTAAACCCCTCATCACATTCAACAACATTCTCTAATCTCCAACTCACAAGACTCGAAACATAAATCATATAACCTTAATCTCAACAAGGTTTAACCATTTGATACAAATCTGTTAAAGATTTTGTTTGGTTTGAACCATAATCATCATCGATATGAATGAAGAACACATTTTTTTAATATTCTAAAATGAAAGAAAGGTTATTAACATAACTATTAAAACCTTTCCTTCGTTTCGTTCAAGTATAACACAAACAAGAAGAAGACCTACCCGATACCTTTATCTAAGATCTTGAAGACTTAACTTCTTGGTAACCTTCGAATATTCAAAAGATTATAATTTTGTGGGCATGAGGCTGAGGAAACGGTTGGAAGAGTAGTTGTGTTTGTTGCTCAATTTAGAATATCAAAAGAAATAGTTATGAGATTCATTTACTCAGGATCAAAGTATTATGGTTGTGATTCGATTTGTGTCAGGTAGATGGAAGTACTATCTTATGTTTGAGATCTGGTTTGTTTAAGGATATTATTGTGTGAGGGAGAAAGGGGTCGGATGATAATATGTTAGGGTTCGCAAATGAGTAAAATTAGGGATTGTGCACACTTATACTCCCAAATATTAGGGCTAATGGCGCTTATGGGCTGGCTATACATATGACCCGTGTACAATCAGTTTTGGGCAGAGCATATGGGAATACTGATTTTAAAATGGCGTGATATGTTTGCTTATTTGAATAAGGCCGAGTATAATAGTTGTTGGACCATGTAAAGCTGGGCTTGGAACTAATATCAGTGTAAGGGTAGGTCGGTTATTATACTTGTGAGACAAAGGCAACTTTGGCCGCGTCTGTGGTAACTTGGGTCGTATATTTTTAAAATTAATATGTGGGCTAAGTTTGTGATTGACCTGGGTACAACAGTTTGAGTGTTAATTGTTTTGTTTTACTACTAAATTTGGCTATATGATTCACTTGGGATGATTTTTTTTGCCATATTTAGTTTTTAATGGATACATTTGAGATTAAATGCCTATCGGTTGCATTCGAGGTTTAAAATGACAAAATGACAAAGTGACGAGATCAGGATCAATTTGGATAAAGAATCATGAAACTTAAAGGCTGGATTTGGTATTATTTTTTTAAGTAACTACGGAGTTGATCGGGTATCACTTATTTGAGATAGAAGTGGCATTTTACGAAGGCGTGAACTTATTTTATCTTGAAATCGAAATTTAGTCATTCATAGTTGGTTGGATGCATGATGTTCAATGATAACTTGCTCGGGCTTAAAATTTTGGATGAAATCTTAGATTATCTAGTTTTTAGCAGTAGGGGTGGTTGATTGAAGACCTGGATAACTATCACTTAAAGGAGATACATTGTAGTTCTCAGTGTCACACGCTGAAGTTGTTGTAGATAATCGTAAAGGGTGATGAATGTCTCATACTTTGCTTGGTAAGTATTGATTTTCTCTACACTATTCTTCCAACATTAGTGCAAGCTTAAGTCACAAGAACGGGGAATTCTACTTTAGTTTCAAGTTTGGTATATCGGGTTTACTTCATCAGTGGTTACTTCAAATAGCCTACAAAACGGTTGGTAAAAATATAGTCAGAGAGAGGTTGTGAGTAGAGATTTGATCAGTAGTTGATTCTCACGGGATAGATCTGAGCTAATTTATTCTTCATACAAGTACACAAGTATATGTGCGTCCAAGGTTTTGCTGATTCTGACGTGTCAAAACCAGCAAGGGGGAAGGAGTAGATACATCCTTGAGTCTTTGCCTTTCTTTTTCTTTAAAGCTTGACATAGGACATCTTTCTTGAATTTTTTTAAGTTAGGCCATGCAGGGAAGACAAATGTCATAACCGCAGAGACTATCAGCGCTTTAACTTGTGGCTTTTGGGTGCATTTCTTCAGACACATGGGAGAAGTGATATCTTGAGAACTTTAGTATGTATTATTTGAATTTCCAAGGGAAGTGTTGTGAGAAGAATTATTCAAGCGTGAGAAGATACGTTGCTGATCCAGTTAATGTTTACCCCGAACGATCAATCACTAAGCTTATTCTTAAAGGAGCAGTAATATTTGATGTGGTATCCTACCAATTCCGTTGTGCACTTAATTATTCTAAGCTTGTAAGAAAGCTTTGAAACTGCTCAAGAGAGGATTGCTAGTTTGGGGGGAAGCTTTGAAAGCTTCTAAATCAAGAATATGCAACATGAATTAGGGGGGAGCTAATTCAGAAGCTTATCTTTAACCAGAAGTGTATGGGTTACTTAGTTCATGCCTATTACAGTATTTCTCCTACATGGTACTACAAATATGATTCATGTTGGAGTGCAGACTTGAAGTCAAAGACAACAGAAGACATCATCACCATTAGAAGCTTCATTGAAGTTCTTGTTCTTAATCATTATGTACTTCGTAGGAAAATATTGTAAGTAATCCGGTATATTGTCCCGTGGGGGAAGATTGTTAGGAATTTAGTTTTACGTGACGACATTACGGAATTACCATAGTTTATCATAGTCTCATACGCAAGGACTAGAATAGGCAACTATGTATAGTTTAGAGGCGTATGGGCTATATATACCCCTTTTCTATCTTATACCTTTCATTCTATTTTACATTTTAACTTTCTCTTTCTACTCTCTCTTACTAGAAATGGATTTCATATGGTTTGACTCACCAAGACCACCGGATCATAGTTTCTCTTATTTACCCTGACCATCCCAACAAAAAGTACTTCTTTGTTGTTTCTAACTTCATTTCCAAATGTTGTCTCAAAGGGGCTTTCATAAGAACACCCACATAATACAAAGAGTACCTGGTTGAATTTTGGTATACTGTCAGAGTTCAAGACTCCAACAGAGTTTGGTTCTCAATCCCCACAGGGGGTATAAAGGGTAAAGTGGGTTTAACATCGTTTAGGTATGCCATTGGGGTAAATTATTTATCCTATTCAAGGGATTATGTTCAACCTTCTACCATAGAGGTTGTAAGGGAATGGTTTCTAACAATAGGATACAGTAAAGCATTTGAATCCTGTTAGGAATTTAGTTTTTAGTGAAGTGATGACCATTATCAATCTCACGAGCCTTTGTAATAGTTAGACAATATTATGTAATAATTAGTAAGCTAACAGGGCCGGCTTATAGAAAGTCCAAAGAAAGCCCGGTCCGGCCCATATCTTGTAACTATATAAACCCTCTCCACACATGGAGAGGGTGTTGGTTGAATGCATTTCTCTTATTTCTTATGTGTGTTTTTGGTGTATTCTCTCATCCACTCTCTATCTTTAGCTTTCTCTCTCTAAGTTTCTAAGTGTGTGTGAAATTACATATCCTTCAATTGGTATCAAGAGCCATGGTTCTATCTTGGTTCCTTTAGTGTTTTTGTTGTGGTAACTTATTTTAAGCTTATTCGTTCGACTTATTGTGGTCATTGTATGCGTTTGGGCTTTTGTGTGATAATTTACAAACAAAATTTGTGCTATACAAATCAATAATGTGTTGTTCAATAGTGCTTTAAAAAAATTGTGCTTTACAAAATTAGTGCGTTTTACTTTGTCAACAAATAAGGGTGCGTTGGTTGTTCTTATAGTCTTTCTTACAAGCTTATTTAAGATTCTCTTTGTGGCTTATTGGTGGTGTAAACGTGCTTGTTTCAAAAACTTTTTCTGGGCTTATTTGGTTTAAAAGCTTATTCAAGCTTATTTTTAAGAAAAGGTTACAGTTACTTTATAGCTTATTTGGTCGTTTATTTCATCTTCACTCGGAAAAGCTTTACACCTTTCATTACCGTCCTTTCGTAGCTTAACATTGGTTCAAGTTTGTGGCTTAAAAGGGTGTTAAAAACTGCTTTTTACTCATCTTTTGTGCTTATGTGTGTCTAAAAAGTAGCTTATTTCAAGCTTATTTTGGTGGAGCTTATTATCTGGTGGTCCAAAGTTTGAACAAGACAAGGACGGTTTTGTTGTTATCTGGTGAAGGGAAGACAAGGACGATTGTACAAGACTATTGCAACCGAACAACTTGCTACCGAACAACTAGCAGCCGAACAACTTGTTTCTTAGTGAACCGAACAGCTAGCAACCGAACAACTTGTTTCTTAGTGAACCGAACAACTTGCAACTGAACAACTTGTTTCTTAGTAAACCGAACAACTGAAGTTAGCATAAACCGAAAAACTAAAGTTAGCATAAACCGAACAACTAAAGTTTCTTTTAACCGAACCGAACAACTCACGTTTATGTTAACCGAACAACCATTTTGAGTTGGAACCGATCTATTGTACAAGTTAAGTGGAAACTGAATTAGCAACTCAAATGAAACAAAATATACACGTTTTAAGCCATTTTGGATTTTTTGAGTTCGAGTGACGGTGCACAACGGGACGTTTAATCACTACCATTACGATCGTGAACTCGTTTCGATCATCGTGGTATATTCATTTATTACCGACGACAACCGATAAAGTCCGCAAGAAGAGAAACGCAATCGTTATTATTTTCATACATGTTAACAAAGAAGACAAGTACAAGTTTTAGGCGGGAAGAGTTTTCATTGTAAACTTATTTCACATTTTGCATCTTTGGCCCCTAGACTTCAAGAAAGAATTAATTTTACTAAACCAAAATACCACATTGGCACATGCAGTCCCTGCACTCAAAAACAATTACACCGTTAGTCCTTTAGTGTTTAGTCACCCTTATTATTGAAACTGTTTTTGCACCGTTGGTCCTCAGAAGTTACATTTCAGCCTTTCTCCCTCTAAAGTGAACCGGTTTTGCACTTTTAGTCCCTACAACTTTAATTAACAACCGTTAAGCATTTTTCTTGGATTTCGATTACACCGTTTGTCTTTATTTGAGTTTTAATCAACCGATACTCATTTTAAGTTGAAAGTTTGTGCACCGTTCATCTTTTTCGCTCATTATTCGTCAACAAAAGCTCAATTTCTTCAACGACAACAACGATTTCTCATTAATTAATTACTGTTTCACGGTTTCTTCTTGATTTTGTAAAATCCCGCGAAAGATTTAATTCTTTTCTCGGTTTAAATCATAGATTTGTAAATTCTCGTGAATGTTAATTGATTTCAAACCACAACAACAATCACTTAATCTACAAAAGGTTTACAAATTTGATTTCACACATCAATTACCTCAAAATATTTAATGTGAATGAGAGAGTTTACAATCCGCGATCATAGATTCAAAGTGTTCCTCATCAAGTTTCAATGTTTCATCCATAAGCTTCTCAAGTGATTTATCCTCAACCATCAATGTTTCATCCATAAGCTTCTCAAGTGATTTATCCTCAACCATCAATGATTCATCCACAATCATATCAAATGATTCATCCTCAATCATATCAAGTGATTCATCCACAATCATCTCAAGTGATTCATCAACAAACATCTCAAGCAGTAGTTGTTTCTCTACAATCATCAGCAGATCCTATACAAGTTGATTCAAGCCTTGTTGCACCACACTTTCTTCCAACTGATGATCCACTTGAATGCTTAACCAAAGCTTTGACATTCATGAGTACCATACTTGCTTCAATTTACCCATCATTCAACAATCAACTAGAGACTTCGTCAAATCCAATGCACCAAGTTGTTATGCCAGAATGACAGACTCTGAGTTATGTGGGTAATTGTTCAACGAGTAATGATCATATAGCAAGGCTGTATACTCAATCAAAGAAGATACAATGTCTTAAGAAACAGTTGAGCAAAGACCAACTTGCAATTTTGGCAAATACTGGAGAAAGAATTGATTTTGTCCCAGGTGCTTTCACAGTGACAACTAATGCACTTTTCCAAGTAGATGGAGTTGAGGTATACGATTCAAATTGTAATGACGTACCTAATGCACAACCAAGTTTCATGGCCAATATCTCAAGTTATGGTTCAAATGCTCCCGCTAAGGTACACAATCCAGATAATGTGGATAACAATATGATGAATCGTGATGTACAGGTGAAGCCATCTTCTGAACAGTCAAATGTTGTGAACCATTCAGAGATTGAAATAACCAGTGATAGCAATATCATTCCTTATTCTCAGTATGTGACTGAATCACAACAGACAGCTGTTCAGAATTCTAACTTATCAGCACAATAAGATGCACTGATATTATCTGTGATTAAACAACTGAAAAGCCAAGTAATTAATTGTACCAAGATTAATCTGGACAATAAAAGTGTCAATGATTCTTTAACTGCTGAGCTTAAAAGATATAAAGAACAAGTTAAAGTTTTGAAAGAAGGTCAAAATGTTGATTTAAAAAGTAAAGATGACGTTTCAGATTCATGTGAACAGTCTGTCGAGATTGATCGTCTTAAACAAATTCTTTCAGAACATGTAAAAGAAAAGGAATCTTTAATGCAAACAGTTACTCTTTTCAAAACTGATTTTAAGAAAGAAGAATCTAGAAACATTGATAAAGAGATTTCTTTAGAAAAGAAGATCAAACAGCTGGATAATATTGTTTTTAAAAGAGATCAATCAGCACAAACTGTTCACATGTTAATGAAACCTTAATTTTTCTATGATCATACCACTAAACAAGCTCTAGGTTTTCAAAATCCTTTTTATCTGAAGAAAGCTCAGCAGTTAGAACCAAAGCTTTATGATGGTAATGTCATTAAGAACACCAGTGCTATTGTGATTCCTGACTCTGAAGAGACCCTTATTCTTGCCGAAGAGAGTCGTTCAAAAATGCTTTTAAAACAACAGGATCCAATGATGTTAGAGAAGAAAGTTAATACTACACTAGTTGATTATGCTGCTCTTAACCAACTTTCTCAAGATTTTGAAAAACGATTTGTTCCACAAACTGAATTATCTACTGAACAAGCCTTTTGGTCTCAGAATTCTATGAATTCTTTAGATCCCGCTCATTCTTGTAGACCCACCAAAGTTGAGGTTCCGAAAGAACTTCCTAAAGTCAGCTTGGTAAATACGAGTTTGAAGAAACTTAAACACCATCTTGCTGGCTTTGACGTGGTTGACAAAGAAAGAACCACGGCCACAGCCATCACTGAGGGCTCGTGGGGGTTTGAACATACAAAAGCTTGTTTTAGGGATGATATAATTCCAGTTGTAAAAGATCTGAAGGACTTATTTAATACATTCAATCAATATTTAATTGATGAACTTTCTGAAGTCCAAAATGTCTTTCATCAAATGGAAAAGGCTGTGGAATAACATCGTTTAGAGTCAAAAACGTTTGAAGTTAAAATGAATCAAGTTTTAAATGAAAATGAACTACTCTTGGAACAAGTCATCAACAAAGATATAATGAACATAATTATGAATTCTTTTATGGATAATGCTTATGTGACTGTGCATGAATGTGAAAAGTGTCTCAAACTTGAGACCGAGCTTCTCAAAAAGGATTTCATTGAAAAAGAAACTTACGATAAACTATTCAGAAGTTATACCACTCTTGAAAAACATTGCATCTCTTTAGAAGTTGATACTCAACTTAATCAGGAAATTTTTCAAAGGGACAATTCTGTTTCAAATCAAAGAGCTCCAAGTTTTGATCAATATTTTGAATTGAAAGCTCAGTCGCAAGAGAAAGACACAGTCATAAAAAAGTTAAAAGAGAGAATTAAATATCTAAGTGGAAATATGAATGATGATAAGATCAAAAAGGACATAGAAGAGATTGAAACGATAAATATTGAATTGGATCATATGGTGTCAAAGCTTATTGCTAAAAATGAACATTTGAAACAGACATATAAGCAACTTTATGACTCGATCAAACCAACACGTATTCGATCAAAAGAACAATGTGATGCTTTAATTGCTTAAATCAATGCAAAATCTGTTGAAAATTTGGATTTAAATGCTCAACTTCAAGAAAAGGTTTTCACAATAACGACATTGAAAGAAGAATTATGGAAACTAAAAGGAAAAAGTGTTATTGCTTGCCGTGAATCTGTGAATAAGCCAAAAGTAATTTCCCCCGTAGTGCATAAGGTAGACTTGGAACCTCTCTCCCCAAAGGTTAAGAACAATAGGGAAGCACATGTAGACTACATTAGGATCACTAAAGAAAATGCTGACACTCTTCGTGATGTAGTTGAACAAGCTAGAACCTCAAATCCTTTGGATAATGCGTTAGCTTATGCTTGTATGTACACGAAACAGATTCAGGAGTTGTTAGTATATGTTAGTGATACATGTCCTAGTTCCCCATTGAAGAGTGAGAAGTTGGTTGTCGTTACTCCAATGAACAATGCTAGAAAAGTTACTTTTGTAAAGACTAGTACAACATCAGACAATAACATACAAATTTAAGTAAAATTTCACTAGACTCGGACCACTAGCAAACCTTTAGTGCCTTCTACAAATGAAAAATGTTCTACTAATGCTAGCAGATCAAAACCTCACAGTGAAACAAAGAATAATATGATCATGCAACCATTAAGTATCAACCAACAATATCAAAAAGTAGAAGCCCACACTAGGAATGCTAAGCCTAGTCTGACTAAAGAAGATAGTGAGTCTAAATTTGTGTGCTTAACATGCAACAAATGCTATTTTGATGCAACACATGATTTTTGTGTTGTATAACATTTTTCTGAAGTGAATGATCGTGTTAGAGCTAAGGCTGTTAAGAGCGTTAAAATAAAAGAATGGAAACCTACTGGTAAAATGTTTAAAAATGTTGGATATAAATGGGTACCCACAGGAAGGACTTTTACTATAGTTGGAACTAAGTGCCCCTTAACTAGATTCACTTCCACTAAAATAGTGTCTCCTAGGATACCTGTTAAATCAACTGTAATAACAAACAAAAAACCAAGTAGTGCATCTCAATGGAAACCTAAAGAAACAAATCATGCGTAAGATTGTAGAATCTAGGATTGCTAACCACTTGGAACCCAACAATCATATGGGATCCAATGTTTCTATTTCTCCATGCTCAATCGCTCTTCATTTTATGACTTCTAACTAAATATCAGCTTAGGACTCGGACTTCAAGAAAAATGACTTACAGTTACTTTAGACTGTAACTTGGTCTTCATTCTATGGCTTATGTACAATTTAGTGCATAACCCAAGCTTCATTTAATGGCGTCTGCAGATAACACTTTAGGTCCCGCTCCTCAAAGAAAAGAAAGGTGTATGCTTCAGTGCGCTTTATCTTCAAAAGAAGATAAATCTTCTTGTATCCTATGTAAATATATAAGATCATAAAAACACAAAAAGATTTTATTTTTATTTTTATTATCATAAAAATTTATAAAAACAAAATAGAAAAATATAAAATCCGAAAAACAAAATACAAAATTATAAAATCAGAAAAATGAGCAAAGTTGTAAAGGAAGCTAGGGAAATCAACTTTAACAAAAGCACTATAGTCTGAAACTCAAAGATAAGCTCTAAAAGAGCTTCTCAATAAGCTGTTACAGAAACTAGGGGTTTGGGCTATGTTTTACCAAAACAGCTATAAAAAACTCAAATTAAGCTTAATGTGAAAAAGGAAAAGAGTTATGGGAAGCTTATGAAATGCTTTATCTATGAATGCAAAGAAATCTAAGCTAGAAGTACTTTTAAACAACTAAAATTGAGCATGAACTAAGCAAACTCAGTAAATAAGCAAAATAGCACAAAATCCAAATGAGCTTAAAAAGCTAAACTAGACTCTAGAACTTTAAGGACTTATTAAACTACTTATAATCTATCTAATTAAGCTATAAAATCTAGGCCCATAAGCTAAATTAACAAATTAAAACCTTAAAATTCCTAAGTACTATTTTTGGCTTTTTAACTTTTTGACAGCAAAAATAAGCTATGTAAATAAGCTAGAAAATGAAATCTAAAACTTATTCTATATTAAGCTATAGCTAATCTTAGCCCTACTTGAATTTAGGATCCTAAATCCTATTCTTACTTAACTAAAAATTAAGCCAAAAGTGGCAGTACTAACTTTTTGAAAGCAGTACTAACTTTTTAGTTAGGTTGGTAGTGTAAAGTATCAGCAGTACTAACTTTTTGTTAGTACTGGTGCCCTTTGCACAGCTGTAAACCAAGAGTGCAGGTTTCCTAAGGGAAATCCTGCACTAAAACACACTCAAATAGAGTGTATAAACAAAGTTCAAGCAAGATCTAGCCCTTGGAGGCTTAGATCAACAATTGCACAAGTGAAATTCAAAAGAAAGTTCCCCTGGTGCTAGAATCAACATAATAACCCATAACTTTCACAATCTAACTTATAAAAGCTCTTTGCCTAATGATTTTAAATGAAGTCTAAGCTGACTTAAACAATTTCAAAAACTTACTTTGACTTTGGGAGGTCAAAATAGCTTAAACCAAACACTACTTTAAGACTAAGACATTTATGATTAAGATACTAAGTTTGAAATCCATTAACAGTGCTTAATACCAGACAAATAATAGATTAAAAATTACTTTAATAAGAATGACTAACATCTAAATAGGCCATTAATCTAAGGACTTAAAGCTATTTACTAATTTTTGTGTTTTTTTAGAGGTTTTTAAACAATAATATGCAAATCTATGATTAAACTAAGAAAAATTGAAAAAGATAAAAAACTATGAAGATAAACTCAAAACAAGCACTTAATAAGCAAATAAGAATAAGCAAATAAGCAGATCTAATATAGAAAGCAATATTATCATTATTTAAAGCTTGAATTAAAGGTAATGAAAGAGAAACTTACAAACTGCCTCTAGCTAAACAAGAGCCAATAAAGGCAGCTACATGCTCCTAGCTTATTAGATAAGCTAGGGTAAAAGTCTAGGCATCTCTTCCAAGTTAAGATCCCCTTGTAAAAAGCTCAATATCCAAATAGGTCCTTGATAGATTTAACTGATTTAGGTTTAGGTAAGATTAATTCTGAATTCAAATAGCTCTATTTCAGCTTATAGACTGAAAGGGCTTAAAATAAGCTTATTAGCTTATTGAGACAACTTAGCTTATTAAGAGAGTTTATGAAAAAGGAACTTTGAGAGATTAAGAAAAACTTGAATTTCATTAATAAAAGTTACTGATTACATTACTTGGAAAGGAGATTACAAAACATTTTAAGGAAAATTACATTTAAGAAAAATACGAAATTTAAGCTAGACTAAATTACTAAAAAAAACTAGATATCGTGTGTGTGAGAGGTGAGGCTCTATTTATAGGCTGCCTTGGAAGATTCTAGCCCTCTTGCCCAGCTCCAAACTTTCAATCTCAACCATTCATTTCTTCAATCATCCAAGCATCAATTGTGGCCGTTTGATCAAGCTGTGGACACCTGAAGATTGCCAGCGTGTCATTCCATTGATGTGACGTTTGTGCTTCTTTTGTGAGTGTTTTAGTGCAAAAACCCACATTCCATTGTGCTTTTACCATTGTTGACGTGGCTCCTCTTGAGAGAGGGATACTTAGAGCATTGATTTGACTAATCTCTCCCTGCCATTTTGTAAACGATCACTTGAATTGACCTAAGCACCCTTTAATTTACAAAAGCCCTTTGTTTTGATTGTGGGGTGAAAGGGGGACGATGGGTGAATAGTAAAAAGGATTGGCGCCCAATTTTCGACAGTTAAAACTGTTGGACTTTGGTGAATTTGCAAATATGGCCCTTGTGTTCTTTCTCCCCTTTTCTAGTTATAAATGACTTTCGGGATTTGCAAGATTGGCCCTTGTGGTTGTTATAAAAGGACATGGGCTAGGGTTTTGGCTTTGTACTCTTCTGATTCTTTTTGAACTCTTCTGATTCTCGTGTCCGTGTTTGCTCGTTTTTACTGCTTTCTTGTGATTTCTGACTTATCCGTACCTGCACACACAAAACACAAATACAAGCATATTTTTGCCATTTTTGGTCTGTTTTGGGTTTAATTGGGTTATTTTAAGTATAAATGGATATGTGTATTCTACACTTATCAATGACTTTGGAAGACGTGAAATGTTTGCTTACTCAATCTCCATTAGCAAACTATTCTCTCGATAACGATCTTATTAATACCATTCTCGAGATGTTCACCGATGAACATGATCTTGATTACTCATCCCCACCATTATGGGATGATTATGATGATAATCTTTTTTTTTTTTTTTTGGGGGGAATCATGAGACCGTTAATGATGATACTTATGATGATCCATTTGACTTCAAGGAAGAGAAAATCAAAGATTCTAAAATCTTGATTGATGAACTTGATCTTCCTGAATCAAATAATGTCCTTCCTTTTCCCGAGTGTGACTCGGTTTTCTATGAGGATTTTTCCAAGGTTGATGCTCTGTCTTCAACCAACAACGAGGACAAGGTATTTAATCCGGGTATACTCATTCATGAGAGCCTCTTTGAAGTCACCAACTTTGAAACACCGGATAAGAATGTAAAGAAGACCACTAATGCTTCTTTAATTCTTGAGGATTTTAATCCTCCTCTTTATGAACTTCCTTTCCACAAAGAAGTTCCCGGGCTAGGAGCTTTACTCTCGTTTTCATCCAAAAATGAGGAAAAAGTCTACAACCCTGGGATTCTAACTTCTAAAAGAGTTCATACCTCTCTTCTCCCGGAATTATCTCATCGGGGCACTAAAGCTTTCAAAGTCACCAAAATTCTTGAAAGCCCGATGGAGATTTTTCCTTGCTCTTACCAAGAGGATATCCGAGTCTTGGATGTTCCGTGTTTCCACTTCTATCCCCCTTGACAAGCTCAAGTAAGGGGGATTAGGTCAAGCTAAGTGACCTAAAACAAGCGCTTTGTGGGAGGCACCCCATGCTTATCCTAGTATTATTGTATTAGTAGTATGCTAGTTATGTAGTAATGAATAAGTGTTTTGTTGTTGTAAGGAGGCTTGCCTATTTCCTTTTCCATGTTTTGTGTTTTGTGTTGTATTGTCCAGGATGTCCCAGATTTTTGAAGCCTCTCGTGCTCGCGGTTTTTGTCCTTCGATCACAAGAGCTTCAAATCCTCAGCTTCATTTGGGAATCCGATATCCAAATCTTATCGACTAACGTTTATCTTTAAGCATACTTAATAAACGGCTTAGGATTTACGTAAAAACCCTTCGTAAAAACATTGAGAACAATGTTTTATTCTAGTATGGGGGTATCTTCGATTTGATTGTGCCTGCAGCTGTTGTTTTCACGTAATCCCGTTTTTACCACCAAAATTTTTGAAAAATACCAAAAAAATGAAAAAAAAATTAAAAAAATGAAAAAATAAAATAAGTGTTTTGTCACAATTTTGACTTTCTTGCTGGGTAGAATAAGAGTAAATTTTGACTCGATCGAGCGTGTTGAGCTCTAGCTTGTTCCTTAACTTTTAGACTAAGCGTTCGCGAATATTCGCGAAGAACGAAAAATGATAGAGTTAAGTATGAGTTAGATGCTAAACAAGGATTATTTGGAAATCTTAAGAGCTCATTTGTCGTTTTTTCTCCCATAAGCTCTTAACCTGATTAATATACGTGCTACTTTTGGAAATTAAACTTAAATCGATAATTTTTATGTAGTATATAGCAAAACTTTAGCCTTAGTTCAAATTTATACTTAAATTTTTCAAAAAGACGTCTCCCCTATATCATATAAAAAAAATAAAAAATATGATGATGAAAAATGAAAAAATATAATTAATATAAACTGTGGGCTGATAAAAGTTTGCTACATCTTGCCGGTTCACAACCGATGTTACGGCCTTCTAAAGAAAGCCCATAGTAAGAATAATAATCCGAGACAGATAAAAGTTTGTTGCATCTTGCCGGCTCACAACCGATGTTGCAGCCTTCTAAAAGGTCGAGGGTTACAATTGCATAAATGTTTAATATTAAGTGTGAATTAATAAATAAAAGATCTCTTTTTGTTAAATTCAAATATGCTTTTGAACTTTGTCTATTCTATTTTATAAGCTATGTGTATACAAGAAACCTGAGAGTCTTTGAAACCTAAGGTCCGTGAGTCCCGATACTAGTCTCTATGAGGTGTCAAAAGCCTGGTCACTTAACCGCAAGGTTGGGATGTGCCGAGACGAAAGTCGCTACATGGGATGATCTCGCCTTCGAACTCATTATTTTCGGGTGGAACGTGAAACATAGAATTGTGCAAAACGTTGATCCATGGTTGAAATTCAAAATAGCACATACACCTAAGATATAATAATTGTCGGGAGTGAAAAGTTCACAAGTTGCAAATATGAGCAGTGTTAGCATCTTAACTCATAATTAACGGTGATTTTGTTTTAAGCTTGGTTTGGAATAAGTGAAAAATCAGGGACGATGAATTTATCCTTTTTGGGGCATTCTCGGATCGAAATGCATCTTGTTCTATGATCCCAAATAACGAAAGTCAAATAAGGTAGTTAGTTGCTTAATATGAAAAATACAAAAATATGAGTAGGAATAAGTGTATACACGGGGGATTTTCAAAACTTATGAGTCTTTAACTTCCTCGATGAACACTTAGCTACTTTTCTAAGTTATTAGTCGAGGGCGATTGAGATTCTTAGTTTTCTTAAGTGCTTACTTCATAGCATTGCGTGAGGACACGGCAATGTCTTAGTATGGGGGATTTTGGTATGTGTTTAATTACACATACTTTTCACCATTAAAATCAGACTTAAACGACCAAAAACGCACATAAAATGCCATAAATATGCCTGTTTTTGTGTTTATACTGTGCAGGTGCCGGATATTCACTAAAGGACAAAACCAAGCACGGAATGGTAAAGCATAGAAAAGCCAAAGTC
>BQNB010025448.1:0-59627 GCA_026074375.1 Tanacetum coccineum
ATCATGTCCCGGCATGTCTATGTCACATGATTTATTGCATTGCGACTTCCACAAGATACAATCTAGCATTTTTCATTCTCAAACGAATGGAAGCCATTAGGCGACAACATAAGGTTAATTTACCTTATGGAATGTTATTGACTAGATTGTTCAAAGACATTGTGTCAAACTCCCCTGAGTTATCAGATGATCGCTACATCTTGTGTGATCGTGTTATGTATCCCCTTGCTCCTCATTATGAGCGAAAGACACAAGCGGATCATGGCACGAAAAGATGTCGTCAGTCAAATTCCGCTTTTTCTTCCTTCGTCGCTGATCATTCATCATCATCTCATCATATAGATGACAATGTTGATGAAAATGAAGAAGAGACTTCTCGTTCTAATACTCCTTCACCCTCTCGTCTTGTCAACTCGAATTCAAATCTCGTTCCTCAAGTCCTCAAAAAGCAACCTCATGAAAATCAAAACTTGCACACTTACCAAACTAAAATCCTAAATCACCAAAGTCAACATCGAGATGAGCACTAAAAAGAGTTAAGGTTAATCGAAAAAGCACTCAAGAACACGATGAAGGATAGAAAGAAGTGAAGAACCTTGAAGAAGTGTTACATACTTATAAATATAAGTATTTCTTATCTCACTAATTACTCTATGCTTTGCTACTTAGTTTCATGAATTTATTATTAGGATTTGGGTACGTAGGAAGGCAATAAAACTTGCCTTGGATGATCTTTCCATTTTATCATCCTCATCCCAAGAATTCAATTGCATGTTACTCTAAATATTACGCTTATGCATAAAATGCATGACTAATACTTATTCTTAAGCTTATGCATGTTTCTCCTAAATTTTAATTTGCAATAATTTTATTTTTGTTGCAAAGATAGAATAAGTTTTGATTCATGAGAAGGTAGGATTTTCCACATTTATTATCACTGGCCTTTCTTTCTGCACAAAGATGACAAATTGAGAATCCCCAGGTGAAATTCGTCCAAACACCATAAAATGGCCGTCCCAAAAACTTGGTGCGGCTCCCCCAATATATCTGGACCAAGCCCACCTTTATGGGACCGACTTAGAGGGAAACGAACTTTTCACTATTTCTCATTTTTCTGCCAACTTTAGACCCCTCCTTGACTAAACCTCAGATGGCATTTAATGGTTTAGGTAAACCATTTCTTGAACCACTTTCGTTCCATACCATGCTTTTCCATATTTCCTCATCCCCTCCAATACTTAAACCACACATCATTTTCATTATCCATCATCTTCTCCACCTCTATTCTTCTTCTTATCTTGATTCTAAATGTCTTGCTCAAACCCCCTCCAAACTTCTCAAGTAAAACCTAGAAATTTCAGTAAGATAATTTGGGAGAAGAACCTACACCCACACAAACCAAAATCACCACCACACATCCAAAATGCAATACACCTTTCTTTCCCACCCTCCACTAAGAGCTAACTTTGAACCTACTCCACCACCTACCAAACAAATCCAAGATATAGAACAAATGGTGAATCAATCTCCATTCACATTTCTCCAACTTCATGAAACAAATCTTCATCATGCAACAAACACCTACTCTCAAGTACCACCTTCTCCACACTCTCCATCGCCACCTTTGATTCACTCCGCTTCTCTTGACCAAGTCAACTTTACTCCGGGTTTATAGCATTATTGCTGTACAACGCCAAATCAATTATAATCATACGAAATAAGCTAGACTCATTCAATTATCTTCTCACATCGACCCATACCGCGTGCTCGCACACCATCAAATCATCTCTTACCAACTCCCTCTTCCTCACCCTATCAAAATTAAACATTCTCATATGTTTAAATTGATCTAAATAATCGACAACCTACCTTTTGCTTGTGGCATCTTCTAGACATCAAGAATCATCTAGTCTATCTTTAATTTAAAATGTCTCTTTATGTTATTGATGAGGTGTCATTTTATATACTTTCTTGAGGTCATTTAACCCCTTAAATGGTGCATTTATGCCCAAAATAGGCACTTAATCATTCCTTTTTAGGTATTTAGCATTTGGAAGGCATTTAAGAAATACACGTGACTTGGGCCTCATTTCCGAGAAGAAACCGGACAAATTACTGACCTACACCAACATCTCTCAAGATTATGTTCTCAACAGCGGCTAGGAGACATGGTGACACAAAATACACTGACCGGCCGTCACGATTCATCTCACGACGGAGTCCACAAGAATTCCAGACGGACGACAGCTCGCACGACCCAGCCCTAGATCTTGAATATTCACTTCACGTCGCGGTCACGATTAAAACTGCAAGCAATTTTTCTATATAACAAATCCGTTTTTAGGTTTAAGTGTGTAACTACTTTAGAGGTAAAAATAGGGAGACGAACACTAAGCTCGTTTGGTTCAGTTATTTTGGATGAATTAAGGCCTTCAAAACCCCTATTGAACTCTTTCAATTCAATTTTTTAAATCAAGTAAGATATCTTAATCAATCAATATGTTTGTTGTTTGATATTTAATGTTCTTGCTTTATCATTACATGCCTTTTTGGCCCCCCCCCCCCTAAACTTCCTATTGTGTTCCTTTTATGATTAAAGAAACCTGGAATGAATTCTTATGGTGTTGCTACTTTGTGAAGTTGAATATGCATGTAGCTTAGAAAACCACTTTTTGTCTGTATCGTTGTTAATATGTCTAGGAAAACAATGATTGTGTAAAAGGAATACACATCGGGTAACATTCCCTTCATACTACCTTGCCTCTTATATGTTAACCACTTTTATATATTTCAAATGCATTTAATGTACACGTAGGGGCCTTGTAATAGACTTCAACTACCATACTTGTGCGTTGCCCTAAAAACGGAATATTAAATAGACGACTGTTCGTGTAATCTAGGTTCATTGACTTAGAAATTAATAACAAATAGATCATCACAAGTGTGACAAAGCAACAACACTAGAAGAAGCAATCTAGGGAGTAATACATGATTAAATGAATACAATCTTTTTATTATATTGTTATCACCAGTAGCGTAGTTTATTATTTAGTTTAATAGCTAAAACTAACCAAACCTCTCAAACATATGATTTACATGCTTTCTATTAAATATAAAAACACAAAAATAATCTTCTCTCAACCCTTAGAATTCTGTTAGACTGTGACCAAGCATTCCCAACCTATTGCCCTAGAGAACGATAACAACCCCCAAGTCTTGCCTATACTACTATTACAATGGTTAGGTACTCTGCCTAGGGAGTTGTAAAATTTCTTGTAGAAGTCCCTTACGACAACCGCATCAGTTATGCTTTTAAATCTAGTCTTGTAATATTCATACTTTCATGTATAAATTTGCCTTAGTATTATGAATGAATGACTTTTTATCATTATGGGTAATTTGTATGCATTATGTTTTAGATGGCTACTTCTCTTCTATATAGCCATGAATATATTTGTCAAAATTATTGCTACTTGTTAGAAATGTTTCTTGCACTTGTACTTCTAACTCGGTTTTGTAGCAAAATCCCATAAGCTCGATCCCTTGGTGCCCCAAACGAGGGAGAGCATACATCAAGGGGGAGTCTTGGCATCGTTGATTTCTTTCTTCTCTACTCGACGATCAACCTTTTTAAATTCGACAAAAATGGGGAGAAATGTATTAAAACTTATTAATAAATAAGCGCTTCTCGGGATGCAACCCGTGTTATCTATCTATTTTTATTTTTATTTTGAATAAATGTGATGTATTTTTAGAATAAGTGTGTGGGAGTGCTTCTCTCCATATTGTGTTTTGTGGGTATCCGTTTTTGCTCGCAGGTTTCCCTATGATCGTGAAGACCACCGTGCTTGTTTTCAATCCTCCAACACTCGGTCTCTGATCAATTGCATGATTATATCTAGGGAAATCTTCTATCCTGATCATATATTGACATATTTAAAGAATCATAGATCTGGTGGTCGGGGAGACTTAAACCATGTAATAGCCATGTTTAGTGAAAGAGTGTAGAGAGAGAAACAAATGTGTGTAATAATATGTAGAGTGAAAATGAATACAAGAGTCTCACCCATCCATGGAAGAAATAGAGGGGTATTTATACCACCATCTATACATAAGTTTACTAAAATGCCTATTCTAGTCCCTACGTATGGTGGTATGTTAAACTATGGTAATTCCGTAATGTCGTCACATAAAATGAAATCCTAACAATCTTCCCTCATGGGACGATATACGGAATTACTTACAATATTTTCCTAACAAGTACATAATGATTAAGAACAAGAACTTCCAAGAAGCTTCCAACGCTGATGATGTCTTCTATGTCCTTTAAATTCAAGTTTACACTCCAACACAAATCATCTTTATAGCACCTTGTAGGAGAAATACTGTAATAGGCATGAACTAAGTAACCCATACACTTCTGGTTAAGGAGAAGCTTCTGAATTAGCTCCCCCCTAATTTATGTCACATATTCTTCAGTATGAAGCTTTAATAGCTTCCCCCAAACAAGCAATCCTCTCTTGAGCAGTTTCAAAGCTTTCTTTCAAGCTTAGAATGATTAAGTGCACAACAAAATTAGTAGGATACCCACATCACATGTTACTACTTCTTTAATAATAAGCTTAGTGATTATCCGTTCAAGGGATCATCAAAATAGATCAGCAACGTATCTTCTCACTACTGAATAAGTCTTCTCACATTTCTTCCCACTAGAAGCTCAAGTAATGCATACCAAAAGTATCAAGATATCTCTTCTCCCATGTAGTTGAAGAGATGCAACCAGTCTCATTGTATGAAGCCTAAAAACCTGAAGTACACACTCTATCCCATTCATGAAGTCGAAATCGTAGCATCAAAGTTAATTAAGTCCTGGATGTGCATCCTTCCTTCAGGATAATGATGATATTTCTTGTAACACCCAAGGTTAGCTAAGTCCCAAATGTAGACAATTAAACCCTCCAAGTAGTCAAAATGATAACACCAAAGTCAACTAAGTCCCGGATGAACTCATTTCTTCCAGCAGGATACTGACTATCTAGAGGAATCATCATACCATTGTGTACCTCTTTTATTATCAGAAACTGTTTCTTACATCTCTTCCCCCATGTAGTTGGAATAATCCACCAAAAGCCACAAGTTAAAACACTGATTTTCTCTGCGGTTATGACATATGTCTTCCCGGAATGACCTTAAATAAGAAAAAGGTATGAAGTTCATCATGTGTACTCGTTGTGCGTTTGGATGTATGTCTCCTTCCCCCTTGCTGGTTTTGATACCTCATAATCAACAAAATATTGTACACACATATACTTGAAATCTTGTGAGAAGAATAAATTAGCTCATATCCTGTGAGAATCAACTGCTGATCAAATCTCTACTCATAAACTCTCTCTGACTATCTTTACCGACCCCTTTGTAGGCTATATGAAGTGACCACTGATGGAGTAAACCCGATATATCAAACTTGAAACTAAAGTAGAATTCCCCGTTCTTGTGACTTAAGTTTGCACTAATGTTGGAAGAATGGTGTAGAGAATTTGTGCTCCATGCAAATCTTTAAGTACTCAATACTCCCCCAAAGTATGAGACATTCATCACCTCTTGTGATTATCCACAACGACTTCAGCGTGTGACACTGAGTACTACAACATAACTCCTTTAAGTGATAGTTATCCAGGTCTTCAACCATCCACCCCGACTTCTGGAAACTAGATAAACCAAGTCTTCAACTTAAATCTTAAGCACGAGCAAGTTATCATTGAAAGTCATGCATCCAACCACCCCGACACAAGATAAAAATAAGTACACGCCCTCGTGAAATCCAACTTCAACATCAAATAAGTAATATCAAATCAACTCCGTAGTCACTTAGAAAAATTAATATCAAATCTAGCAATTAAAATTTAAGCTTTAATGATTCTTTACAAAATCGATCCCGGTCTCATCACTTAAAAAAATTGTCACTTTGTCACTTTTAACCCTAGATGTAATCAAATGACCAAAAATTGTACCATAGTTTGGACAAGATCAAATAACACGTCCATTTGACTAAATTTGGTATAGTACAAATCATTCTTTGGTTAACCCACCAATCACCATCTGATTCTCGGCCCAGCATTTATACATGGCTAAGTATCAAACTAAAATAAGTCCCAGCCCAACAACTTTAAATCTTGGCCCACTATATTATTGAGTTAAGATCAGCTTGCCATCATTTATAACAAAGGCCCACTCCAAAATCCTAATATTCGGCCTAGTACAAATTAGTATACTCGATCCATACTAACTGATTTTTAGATATATAACACACCCCTAATATTATAGTAGACCTAACCCTAATCACACGCATAAACACACGCATTCACACAACACCACATAGAAACCTTCATTCCAATTTTCATTCTTCCAAAATCAAATCACTTTCAATCTTAAAACTACATAGAAATATCCACATCAATCTCAACCATCAAATCAATTATATCATTTCTTGTTCAATCTATTCAAGACAACAACAACCTTTTATCTTTTTCACAGAACCATTCAAACCACACAAGTAGTCAAGAACCAAGAAGATAACAATCGTCTTCAAGATCTTGAAAAAGAGGTCTCGGGTAGGTGTATTGCTTGTTTTGATTTCGTGTCTTGAATTAATCGAACAAAACAAAGACTGAGTGTAACATGTATGTTATCACTCTCTATTTACTTTCGGAAATTAAAAGAAAACTTCAAACTTTTCATAGATCTATGATGGGTTCAATAAAACTTGTAAATCTTTAGAGATTTATGACCAAGTTTTAAATCAGAGAGCCTTTTATATGTAGATTTTGAGTCTTATTGATCGTGGAGATAGAGATGTTGTATTGTGACAATGGGATTAAATATGTTAGAATGGATTTGATTAGATATTGTTGGTTATTGAATTTGTGACAAAGGGATTAGTTTTATGTAGTGGATTTGTTGTTGATATTATTTGTGACAAGGGTGTAGGATTTGTGTGGATTTAAGGATAATTCCATATTTACCCAACTTGAATATTAAAATTCCATATTTACCCAAAACATAAGTTTTTAGTGCACAAGTACAATGCATTTAAAGCATGTGTTGGGGAAATATGAAATTATGATGTTTAAATTGGGGAAATATAGAATTGCCCCTTGGATTTATGATGGTGTTTTGATGTGGGTTGTTGATGTTGGTATATTTGTTGTTTATGAAGTTGTAGTGGTTTGTTGAGGTTATAGGTTATGTCGAGTCTGTCCTTCTCATTCTTTATTTTTGTATTTTTCTGTGCAATCTTGGGGCTTGACTCGGTACTAACCAGTTTGGTAGACTCAATTGAGTCGACCCGGGTCAACTCGTTTATGATCGAGTTGACTCGGTATGGGTTTGAGTCCACCAAACCGTTACCAAGTATTGAAATGGGCAGAGGTTTGGTTAGGCAAGCCATGAAAAGGGTATAAATCGCTACCTTTAAACGGTCACTGCCAAACCGCCACCACCAAACCGCCATTACCAAACCGCCACCACCAAACTGCCATCACCAAACCGCCACTGACTTTAAATTTGGGCAGCGTTTTGTTTAGTCAAGACCATGAAAAAGAGGGCAAACCGCTGCTTAACCTGTACACCAAACCACCACCACCAAACCGCTGGTATAGTGGTGGTGGTTTAACTCAAACCACTACTTGTACTTTTGTGACCAAACCGCTGCTATGAACAAACCATGAACAATACAACACGCAATACAAAAGTGACAGATTTGAGACACGATCGAGACCAACCAAACCATAAGAGAAATAAGCCGACCCAAGAATGAAACCTAGGCTCGTGATACCAATTGACACGTTTAATGAATCGTACATCCGGTGGTCGGGGAGACTCAAACCATGTAATAGCCATTTCTAGTGAGAGAGTGTAAAGAGAGAAACAAATATGTGTGTTATTAGAATGAAATATGAAATGTTACAAGAGTCTCACCCCTCTATGGAAGCAATGGAGGGGTATTTATACCACCATCTATACATAAGTTTACTAAAATGCCTATTCTAGTCCGTACGTATGGTGGTATGTTAAACTATGGTAATTCCATAATGTCGTCACATAAAATAAAATCCTAACAAACCTCCTGGATTTCGGGATTCTGTTCATCCCGATTATGTGTGTTTGTTACAGCGGTCTCTCTATGGGCTTAAACAGCCCCCGAGCTTGGTTTCAGCGGTTTGCATCCTATATTACTCGGGTTGATTTTTCTCATAGTCGTTGTGACTCCTCTTTATTTATCTACAGACAGGGGACCGATACTGCTTACTTGTTATTGTATGTTGATGATATTGTTCTCACAGCTTCTTCTGAGAGTTTGTTACAGCAGATTATTAAATCGTTACATTAGGAGTTTGCTATGACAGATTTGGGTCCGCTCAATTATTTTTTGGGTATATCGGTTACACGTGATTCTTCGGGGTTGTTTTTATCTCCGAAGAAATGTGCTATTGAGATTCTTGACAAGGCACATATGGATAATTGTAATCCCAGTCTGACTCCTATTGATACCGAGTTTAAACTAGGAAGTGATGGTGATCCGGTTTCTTACCCGACTCTTTATCAGAGTCTTGCAGGTTCTCTACAGTACCTCACTTTTACTCAACCGGATATTTCTTATGCAGTTCAGCAGGTGTGTCTTTATATGCATGATCCTCGAGAGCCTTATTTTTCGGCTCTTAAACGGATTCTCTGGTATGTTCGTAGTACTTTGGATTATGGGTTGCAGTTATTTTCTTCCTCTACTACAGATTTGGTTGCATATTCGGATGCGGATTGGGCTGGTTGCCCTACTACTCGTCGCTCGACTTTAGGTTATTGTGTATTTCTTAGCAACAACATACTCTCTTGGTCCTCTAAGCGTCAGCTGACGCTTTCTCGTTCCAGTACAGAGGCAGAGTGTCGTGGTGTTGCCAATGATGTTGCTGATACTTGCTGGTTACGTAATTTACTGCGTGCGTTACATACTCTTTTATCTTCCGCTACGCTTGTCTATTGTGATAATGTCAGTGCTATTTATTTATCATGAAATTCGGTTCAACATCACCGTATGAAGCACATTAAGATTGACATACATTTCGTTCGTGATTTGGTTGTTGCTGGTCAGGTCCGCGTGCTTCATGTACCTTCTCGTTATCAGTTTGCGGATATTTTTACCAAAGGGTTACCTTCAGCATTATTTGAGGAGTTTCGCTCCAGTTTGAGCGTTCGGTGTCCTCCCGCTCTAACTGCGGGGGAGTGTTAGCCCGTATATTTAGTATATTTATTGTCTTGGGCTCAAGCCCACTTCCAGAATAATCCTTGTACACATTATATATTGTATCGTAGTTTATTGAATGACATATGAGATTTATCCCACCTTGCACGATAGTTGTAGAAGAAATAGGGTTTAGGATCGTGAACTTGCACGACTTTGGTAGAGGAATTGGGGTTTTGTTTAGGATCGATATAGTAGGCATGATACCATGAAGGTGGGATAAATCTCACATGTCATTCAATAAACCACGATATAATATATAATGTGTACAAGGATTATTCTAGAAGTGGGCTTGAGCCCAAGACAATAAATATAGTAAATATACGGGCTAACACTAACATTGCAACGGAATGCTAACCTCAAGGACTATTTCCATAAAATATTTCAGAAACAATTAACGCGAATAGTCCTTGGGTTATCGGTCCGTTGCAAAGTTAGTCTCGCACGCTCCGCGACGAAGCACGAGTTACAAACCTCGTTTCTTTTATAACACAAGAAATATATATATTTATGCAAGGGTTGTATACTTTATGATTCTATTTGGAGGTGTAAAATATGTTTTTATAGATAGATGCGTGTGGATTAAGGTTTAATATCAACTTGTTTAATGGAAACGTAGACGCATGTATGCTTATACATGAACGAGATAACTGGTGTTAGAGGAACTAGGGTTTTGTAAAGCAAATTTGATATCGATATAATTAAACTGAAATGACAACAGATTGAGAGTTTTCTTAAAGTTTAAGAGAAATGATTATTATTTGAGTATTAACCAAGCACCCTTAATGCAAAGTTAATAGTCGGTCGTTTTCATTGAAATTTAACCAAACTCATTATATATGAGATGCACTCCAGAACGCCCGTAAGGTTAGCACAACATAAACTTTTTAGTTTTCTATTATGGACGTATAGCATCCATCTCGTGCATGAAAAAGACTTTTACCAAATCTGGAATTTTGTTGTTGTTGTTGTAACTAATACAAACAAAACAAAATTGATATATATGAAGTGCCCTTTTGGAACTTGGATGACTTATAGCGTCCACAATGCCAGTTTAACAAAACAAAAGGTTTTTGAAGAAAGATGAAAAGATTAATTTATGCTTATGAGGGATTAAAAAGATCAATTTCATGACCTCTTTATATTTTGATGGTTTTGAGTCTTTATATGAGACCAATTGCATGTGATTGCAGGTCCAGGACTTGATGGTTGACTCTGGAGATTCTTTGGATAATGCACTAATTTTCAGTCTCTTTTCTCAGCATATTGCTTGTATTATACATACGCATATCGCACATCATAAGGACGAACGTTTGTTTTGGACAGAATCAACCCATGGTCAATATTTCGTCCGAGGTGTATATAATGTCAATCAAACAGGTTTGAATTAGATAAATAGAATAAATTATGAAATGAGAAAGAATGAAAATAATATATTCCAAAATGGAATGTCTTGACTTGACGTTAAGCATCTCTTACTCTTTTAGAAGCACTCTAATATATTTTGTATAAAAAATTAAGATGCATATACTAATATTGAGATGCAATTCATAAAGTTATCTGAATCCTTTTTGCATTTTCTCCGATTCTCTATGGTCTCACTTTTTTCTTGCTGGCTACAACTTTGCGTTGTTTTCACTTAATCACTTTCGAAACTAATTAGGATGCATTTAAATAAATAAACATGCATGTAATTCAAATCGATGCATCTCAAATATGTTGTTATTGTTATTTCTCATTTTTCCTATTTTATGTTTGTTTCTCACTGAATCCCTACCCTTAGATCATAATCTATTAACTCTTGAGCTCAAAATTCGCAAGTCCTTGTGGTCACTAGTCAAGGCAACATCCTTAATAAAGTTAAATTGTTTCTGTGGCGTGCAAATGTTGTGGTCATTTAAACATGACGTCTTTTAGTTTTTTAAGGTGAACGATCGCATCCATAACTTTCAAAAATTTTGTTTCTATTAATAATTTAAATTACATGTTTAACACATATTTTTCATGTGGGTAAAAGTATTTAGATGAGAAGATATCTTAAATGAGTAATGTTAAACGTTTTGATAACTAATTGCATAAGAGCATGGGGATACCGGCTCGCCTAAGCTGGCTCGTTCTTCTCCAACCCCTCAGAGAAACACCAACGGCGCACCATACCGGACCTCGCGCCGTTCCAACCAGCCACGCCATTGCATTTCTTTTTCTTTTTTTAAATTTTTTTTTAAAAATTAGCCGTTTCTCGCCATTTGGAGGAGCGGATATTTGAAAAAAATACCTTAAAAATCTCATTTTTACCCCTTAAAAATCCTATAAATACCTCCTTATTATTTCATACTTCGCACGCACTTCCAATATATCTTATAACATACACTTTTTTACTTCTATGTAATGGTTTATAACATACACTTTTCTACTTTTATTTGAAGAAAATACTCCAAAAAATCTTATTTTTATAACACACACTTCGTGTTTTTTTTAATTACTATGTAATGGTTTTTATTTATTTAATGTAATGTTTTTTATTTTAACGAATTTCATTTTAGTTATATTGTGTATTTTTATTTTTATGTAAATGAAAACATAATGGTTCAACGGCACCAGATTTCTGGTGCCAGCGGATACCTGCCAAAGGGTTTCTGGTGCCGTTGTGGTTTTTGCTGACGTGACATCACTTTTTGGCAATTTATGCCAACAACACGAGGTCAATGACACCACTGTACCCAGTTCTCTTATAAAACAATGACACCTTATATAAAACATTCCTTCTCAAAACGCCTCATTATATAATTTCGTTCAGAGCCTTCAAAAATCTTAAAAATTCAAGGACGACCATCTCATCCAATGTTTTAAAAACCGGGTTGAACCGGGAATCGGTCGGAGGACCGGTCCGGATGCGAACGGTTTTTTGGCAGTTTCAGAACCGGATTAAACAGGCCGGTTTCATACGACCCGGGTCAAACCGGTATTAAAAACCCGGTCGGGTCAAAAAAATTACGTTTTCAATTCATTTATAATTATAATTCCATTTCTTTTCCCAATAACTACCGTCAAAACCCTCTTCATTTCCCCAACCCCCACCCACAACCGTTCCATTTTCCCCGTGAAACCATTCATTAATCCATTTTCTTTCTAATTTTAACAAGGCTTTCATTTCCTCTCACATACAAACTACAATCGTATGAAGTAACTAGTAAATCATTAATTTTCTATATGTGATTGCAATAATTTTGTTGCATTGATTTTGTTTCATTGAATGTTGTTTACTTATTAGGAAGTAATTGCTTGTGTTGGACTAATTAGTTATATAGAAACGTAATTTTAAGTTTAATTGCAAAGTGGATGTGATTTTGATGTTGGTTAAATTTTGGTAGAAAAACTAAAGGAGACGTATAAAACAAAACTGATGTTTGCAGTATATAGCTTGTTAAAAATTATAATTTGATAGTTATTGCATTTGTTTAGTATTGTAGGTCAATCCTTTCTTGAGTAGATTCAGAACTTTCTTTTAAGCCGCATCAAGCAGTCTTAATGTATAAATCCCAGATATCCGAAGTACACAGTTAACCCTTTCAAGAATTTGTTACCGCAACACCAAAGTCAATTAAGTCCCGGATGAGCGCATTTCTCTCTTCAGGATATTGATGATATAAATTGCAACATCAAAGTCAACTAAGTCCCGAATGTCACAATTATTCCCTCTAAGTAGTCGAAATGATAGCACCTAAGTCAACTAATCCCAAACTGTAGCTCAATTCTTTTCTGCAGAAATCTAACTGCTTAAAGGAATCATCATACCTATGTGTACCTCTTTTATCAAATATTTCTACTTCTTTTAAGAATAAGCTTAGGGATTGACCGTTTGAGGAAGCATTAATTGAATCAGAAAGAACTTTTCTCACGTTTTAAATGATAATACTCCTAACACTTCCCCCTGGGGACTCAAATGATGCATACTGGCTAATGACGAGATGTCTCTTCCACCATGTGATTGAAATAGTGCACCCGAAAGATTCAAAACAGCCTAAAATCAAAAGAAGCTAACCTCAAAAGACAAAAGAAGCTAACCTCAAAAGAAGGCCAAGGACACTATCAAGTATACATCTACTCCTTCCCCCTTGCTGGTTTCGACACGTTGGAATCAGCAAAACCTTATATGCATACATATTCGAGATCGTGTTTGAAGAATTAATAAAGCTTAAAAATCTAGTCCGTGAGAATCAATTTTCAAGGCTTTTTAAAACTATGAAGTAATTACCCAAGCATACCAATGCTTTTACAAACTAAGAGGTGATAGGCAATATTGAATCGTCTGTAGTTTAAGGCCTGAATTCACTAAGTCTCAAATTGCAAATAAGTCCATAAAGATTTAAACAAATGACATCTAAAGCTTGTGTAGTTAAAATCCATTAACTCCCCTTTAAATTATGATCCGTCATTATTAAAAACTTTATCCGTTAATTCCGTGACTTATTTTGAAAGACTGTTTTAAAAGATTATTTGATGACGATTTCTCCCCCCAAAAATGACCCGTTTTTTCTATTTTAACGAGCTAGATGACATTGTTTTGAAAAGTCGAATTGTATCTTGTGTAAAAAATCCTTTTGTGATTCACTGAAAACATCTGATTCATTATGACTGACAACTTTTTATACCACAAAAAAATAAGATTTTTCTCTTATTTTTAAGCACATAAGCGCACTAAGATACGTACACTAATGGAATATAGGAAGCTCGGGTTGTGATGCAAAGTTAAATCACAAGCTTTGCAATGGTCATAAAGTTCGACCACGCCCCTAGAAATAAATTCTCGTTGAGAGGTCAAGATTTCTTTATGAAATACTTGCCTTTAAGATGATGACCGGGTTGCTATCTAAAATAATAGCAAGCCATATGGCATGTTTTGAAAAACATTTGAACTTTTGCACGAACTTTATTTATGTCCACGTGTCTTTATTGAAAGACATTTCTAGGGACGTAAATATTATCGTTTGCAAAAGACAATCCATTAGAAAAACTTCTTTTTGTATTTTTTCTCATTTTTTAATTTGTATTTTGTTTTTATAAAAGGTTTTTTAAAATGAAAAATTCTTTTGGTTTTTCTGTTTTATAATTTTTCTCTTTTGTTTTTATAAATTTTTAATAAAAATAAAAATAAATCACAATAAAAGATTTTTTATTTTTATTTTTATTTTTAGATTTTTATAAAATTTTATAAAAAACACACAAAAAAGAGAAAAATATAAATCAGAAAACAAAAAGATTTTCATTTTTAAAAAACCTTTATAAAAAACAAAATACAAAAATAAAAAATGAAAAATACAAAAAGAAGTTTTTCAATGGCATGTCTTTTGCAAACGATAATATTTACGTCCCTAGAAATGTCTTTCAATAAAGACACGTGGACATAAATAAAGTTCGTGCAAAAGTTCAAATGTTTTTCAAAACATGCCATAGGCTTATCTATTATTTTCAGATAGCAACCGTCATACAGCTCAAGAGGCAAGTATTTCAAAAAGAAATCTTGACCTCTCAACGGGAATTTATTCTCGGGCATGGTCTACTTTATGACCATGCAAAGGCTTGTGATTACTTTGCATCACAACCCGTGCTTCCTATATTCCATAAGTGTACGTCTTAGTGCGCTTATGTGTTAAAATAAGAGAAATCTTATTTTTGTTTGGTAAAAAGTTGTCTTCATAATTAATCAGTGTTTTTCAGTAAACACGCAAAAATTTTTCCAAAGACAATTCGACTTCACAAACAATGACACAGCTCTTAAAAAGAAAACGGGTCATTATTTGAGGGGAGAAATCGTCATCAAATAATCTTTTTAAAACAGTCTTTCTAAATAAGTCACGGAATTATACCGGATACAGTTGTTTAATAAATGACGATCATAATTTAAAAGGGAGTTAATGGATTTTTAACTACGACAAGCATTAATTTTCATTTGTATAAATCTTCAAGGACTTAATAGCAAGATGAGACTTAGTGAATTCAGGCCTAACTACGAGACGTCAATATGCCAACCACCTCATAGTTTGTAAAAGACTTAGGTATGCTTGGAAATACTTTCAAAGATTTAAAAGCCTTGAAATTGAGTCTCACGGACTATATTTAAGCTTATTCAATTCTTCAAACACGATCTCGAATATGTAGCCTATAAGGTTTTTGCTGAGATCCAACGAGTGAAACCAGCAAGGGGGAAGGAGTAGATTATACTTGATATGTCCTTGGCCTCTTTTTGAGGTTAGCTTCTTTTTTGTCTTTAGAGTTAGCTTCTTTGATCTTAGGCTGTTTTGAATCTTTCAGGTGCACTATTTCAAATCACATTAGGAAGAGACATCGTCTCATTACCAGTTTGCATCATTTGAGTCCCCAGGAGAAGTGTTAGGAAGTATTATCATTTAAAACGTGAGAAAAGTTCTTTCCTGATTCAATTAATGCTTCCTCAAAATAGTCACTTCCCAAAGCTTATTCTTAAAAGAAGTAGAAAAATATTAGATAAAAGAGGTACACATAGGAATGTTGATCCTAGCCAGTTAGTATTCTGGCAGTAAAGAATGAGTACATTTGGGACTTAGTTGACTTAGGTGCTATCATTTCGACCCTACTTAGAGTGGAATAATGTGTGACATTCGTGTCTTATTGACTTGATGTTGCAATTTATAACATCAAATATCCTGAAGAGCAGAAAATGCTCTCATCCGGGACTTAATTACTTGGTGATGCGGGTAACAATTTCTTGAAAGGGTTTAACTGGTACTTCGGATTACTGAGGATTTATACATTAGAGACTGCTGATGACGGCTTACAAGAAAGTTCTGAATCTACTCAAGAAAGGATTGCTGTTAGGGGAGAAGCTAAGTGACAACTTCAACACCGACCACACCCCACCTCACAATCTCAAGTTACATATGTATCCTAAATAGTTTTTATCCTCGAAGTTTAAATGAAAAGGACATTCATAAAACTTGAAAGAAAGTTGAACATACGCTAAGAAGCGCTTAAAAAGAGAAAGATCAGATTGAGACAACCTCTTGAAAGAAAGAAGGTTTTCATGAGGAGCTTTAGAAGTATCGTTGGTGGGAGATTGTACTGAAGGAGACCTACGGCTGCACAAAGAACCATATGATTCGATCATATGATGTTCCATCATCCAGGTCAAACTCTTAATAAAATAGTCTTGTGGAATATAAAAGTGTATACTTAATGGTGATAATAAGGAGTGCTCGAGTACAAAAATTTTCAAGAATTTCTTAGTAATTCAAAATGCTTTCAAATTATGGTACTCAGCACTTTCTTATAAAACCCGTCAAACGTTGAGGGGAGCAGTAATATAAATAATATGTTCCATTCAGTCTGCTAGAATAAATCATTTTTTCCTCTGAACGGTTTAATCAATGATATCCAAATATCAAGGGATTAACATTTTGGATAATGGGAGAAAATGATGATTAACTGGACTTAATGTAAGATTGATATAAGTGATCAAATAAAAAGGACTCAATGCAACTCACATCCTAGCATGGTACTACGATTAACGATGCACATGTTAAGGGGAGCTTTTAGTGACGATGAAAAACTCATCAAAGTGTAAATCTATTGAATTTATATCAAATACTTTAGATTGAAATTTTCAATGTTTTTGAGGATCGTGATGAAATACCTAAAAAGACGCGACCTGTTCTTAAAATTATGAAGTTAAAAGGCGGTTAGGCTTAGGTATTCAATCCCATGGATTTCATCCAGAACGAGGGAACTACCCAGGGATATCCACTATTAGTGTAGAAGTCCTTTGGTATGATTAAAAAGGAGACAAAGTGAAAAAGGGCATTAATTCCGACTAAATGGAGAAACACTTGAACAAACTAAACAAGGTGTTAGTTATGAAGTCCCGGTAAGCATTGAAGGGGTTGAAGAATGAAAAAGAAATGTAAGGATAAAGGGTGAAAAGAAAGAAGCCTCCAATACCTTAGGCAGAAACTGTCCAATTACATATGTGTCAGCCAACAATCATGGTAGTCTGACTTTGAAGACGTCATGGACCCAGTGACAGAGCTAGTGCACAAACCCCTCACCAGCCACTCAAAAGTCGGAAAGACTTTGTTTCAAATCTCACGGAGATACACTCATTCTATTGACTTCTCACTCTGAGGTGTTATAATGAAAAGGGGCACTCAGCTCCAGCCCTCCGATCCACTAAATTCAAAAGTCACAATTGAGTCTAGAGCCAAAAGAGATCAACCTTAATCTCAATAGGACACTTGTCCTAAGTAGCTTGGTTATCTTACACAATGTGATATCAAGTATAAATCAATTAGAGTTCCTACGCCAAGATCCCCATTGAGATTTTGGCCAGAACATCAGAGTGAATTCCAGTCACAATGAAATGGAAATCCTTCTGAGCCAACATCAAACAAGCTCATGGTAGGTAACTTGGGCGATTCTTATGATCAAACTGTTACCACTGGAAAAAACGATGTGGCGAATCTATAAGAATCAACTTGTTCCAGGATGATGGATGACATTGATGATGGATTTTTTGGAAATATCTCTCGATGTGTCACAAAACCACTTTAGCAAGTGACACGTTGATTGATTTTCAAATTGATTTTTCTATATCAATCGGTGAGATAGTAACTCACAGGTTCACTCTTATCGTGCTGTCTGCTTTGAGACGTTCCGATAATGAGAACATGCTGAGTACGATGAATCTAATACTTATGTGTTAGAAAGATTCAATACTACAGCTGGAAATCCTGTCAAGAAGATTCTTCTTAAATTGAATCTATCTGATCACAGGTCGATCCTCACGGATTTGAAGGTTACTCCAACCAAACCTGGGCGAATGACAAAGCCATATTCGTCCTCCCGCTTTATTGCTAACTGTTTTATGCAGGCTATTTAAAGATGGTGGTGGAGGTTCCTGATTCCAGCTGGCTCACAAGATCCATAGCCACATGCTCATACCCGACCGACAAACATAAAGACATCATGAAAGCTCAAGTACATATTTCAAGACTTCCGCTACTCTGATACCGTACGTCTTTCTTGAAGTGACGAAGTATTAAAGTCAAAGAAGTTCAAAGAAGTTTCTGTCACTCTGATACCGAACGTCTTTCTCGAAGTGACGAAGTGTTAAAGTTAAAGAATTTCAAGAAAGATGCAACATTAAAGCTTTCCAAATCAACAAATCAAGAAAGGTATGAGCATGTCGGTCCAGAAGTCGCAAGTCCACAAGATGGCAAAATTACAAGATAGCGAAGAGATTATGCTTGGTTGATGATCTCAAGTTGCTCAAGATCACAATGTCAAATACAAGTTCAAGGAACAAGCTCAATCCTAAAGTCAATGATCACTACAACATATTCTCAAGAGAAAGTCAAAAGGACGAGCTAAAGACTAAAAGACAAAGCATAGTATGCTAGGCTTAAAGTTTTGTAAAATGGAGTGACCTCCCTTAGGGGGAGATTGTTGGAAACACAAAAAGTGTCGGTCACTTCCAAGTTGTAACAGGTCTTAGCTCGTAGTTAGTGTAATGATTAGATTAGTAATCTAGTCCGGCCCAAGGCCCATGGGAAGCCCATCATAGCCCATGGCCGGCCTCCATGTACTATATAATCCCTCTCCTAGCATTGGAGAGGGGTTGGTTGTTGGTTGTTCCATTTTTCCATATTCCATTTTATACAATTCATCCATTTTCCATCCAATCTCTCTCTAACATCACAACCCACATCTCACTCTTGTTCTTGGTTTGATCATAAGATTACTAGTATTCTACATCCTAAGTATCGGCCTCTAGAGTAGGCCTTGGCTATCTCGCAGCACCAGCTACTGAACTCTCCCCGATCTCGAATCCAAGAACGGGAGTAGCAAAGCAAGCTCTCTTTTGAGGCGGCATCTCAGCCTCGGGAATATCAGTCCTATGAGTAGTAGATGGTAGTAACAAGGGTGGTGATGCATCTCTCATCCGAATCCCAGCTACCCTATAGCCCAGAGGTGCCCCTGCATCAGTAGGGATAGTAGTGACTGGTGATGGTAGTGGTATTGGTGGAGATGCTATAGGTAGTGGTGGTGTAGGTGCGACAGCATGCTCAGCAATGCGTGCCTCCATAGATGGTGACATAGGTGGCTCAAGTCTGATGGTCTTCCGTGCCCTACAGAGACGTGTTTGAGAAAAAGGGACTATAGTCTAAGGTGATCTCGGTGTAGGTGCAGACTCATCAGTCTCAAATGCCTCTTTATCCCTAGCTGGGGGAACAGGGTCAACAACAGGTATAGCAGAAGAGTGGCCGGAGCTAGGTGCTCCTCATCCTCGTCATCGCCCTTATCCTCAAAGGGCTCCTCATCCTCATCATCAGTATCATCATCATCATCGTCATTATCGGAGGGCTCATCATCATCATCCCCTCTATCAGCAGGATAATCAGCATGCTCCTCCTCGGAGTCCTCCTCCGGATCGGAGTCAGGTACATAGCTCGGTCATAGGGCTACGGGTGAGGCATCATCGGGTAGAGGCTGATCCTCCATGGGTGACTCATCATCAGATGGCGCTAAGTACTCTAGGTACTCAGGCTCAGGTACATATGGTAAATAAACAGGTGAAGGTGGGTGCTCAAGACCCGACACGTAATCGGGAGATGGTAGGTGCTCTGGTCCTAGCACATAGTCAGGAGATGGTGGAGCTACTGGCTGCATGGGGAGTCCATCATATCCGTATACGATGACTCATGGAGGGCCTCCATCAGACGGCTCCTCGTCAGCTCCCCAAAAGACTCTCCTTGGCTCGGAATCAGTATAGACTGTGTAGGTGACTGTGGATGAAGACATGACTGATGAAACAACAAAATAAACTTATATAAGTATATTATATGAGGTCAATATAGTATATACATAGTATAATATAAACACGTATATAGATCATGAAAGCATCTAGTCTAACCAACTAATACAACTCAATAGTGTATGCATGTCCCGTGAAAAGCTTTTGTATGATGCAATGTTTGAAAATGATTATAGTCTAAGTAAAATTTTTTGACCTGGTTCTCTATAACCTTGGCTCTAGATACCAATCTGTAACATCCCCAAAATAGGTCGCAGCGGAATATGGGTTTGGGAGCGTTACATCATAGATCAATTGCACAAGATATGAGAACGACCTCTATATGAGTCGTTTAAAATGATACATTGGATTAAATAAACTTGTTTGATACAAAAGCTCGAAGCTTAAATTGTTTACCCATGAAATGTAAAGATTTTAGTACATAACAAATACTCCAAAATGTAATGCATTTGTACCTTATTGACCTGAGAAAGACATGCTTTAAAACGTCAACATAAAGTTGGTGAATTCACATGTTTAATGAATGTATAAAGTAGGACCGCAAGATTTTCAAATGTAAGACATGTAACACATATAATATCTCAAAAGTAATTATGAAATACACTAAGCTCATGACACTGAAGCTACAACATATATGTATGCAAATTAATGCAAATAATGTGCCCGTGTAGATGTTCAACCCACAACATCCAAATTGTTCCGACATGGTATACATTCGTTGTTTCAGTACATTTGAAACTAGTGAGCGCTACTCACCTGCATGGGGATGTCAATCCCAAATAGATCTATTCATAACATTCGCGCTTACAATCTAGTAATTAACAGTTCATGATTCATGGGCGTAGTGGGTTATAGCTACTTAGGCAAACTCGTAATTTATATAAAAGTGTGCTTGCGTCCAATCGTAAAACAATGCATGTTTCTCACCCCAAGGTTGTAAATCAATGTAATAGTATAAAAGTGGGGCTATGAACTCACCGTAATTGAATGATTTGATTATCTAAATCAAATATGTAAATCGTCTCGGCAATCCGAATGCAACATAATTAATTGTAGGTCGTATGAGCATAATGTATTTTATATAAATAAAATATTACATGTTATATAGTTATACCACCACCTAATAGTTTTCGTTAAATTGTAAAAAGTTGAAATATTAATTAAATCGTACTTTGTTAAATAAAGGTACATGTAATTGTATCCGTAAAGAAAAATATCATTTTTGTTTCAATCCGAATGCAACCTAATTAATCGTAGGTCGTATGAGCATAATGTATTTTATATAAATAAAATATCACAGGTTATATAGTTACACCACCACCTAATAGTTTTTGATTAAATTGCAAAAAGTTGAATTAATAATTAAAGTGTACTTTGTTAAATAAAGGTAATTGCATTTGGATCCGTAAGGAAAGTATTGCTTTTGTATTATTTAAAATATGATTTAATATATTTATTAAATATATATTGATATTATATAATTAATTTGATTGTTTTATAAAATAGTGCAAAAAGTAAAAATAGTGCATACGGTTTTATAAACCTTATATCTTTATCGTTTAAACTCCGTTTTTCATGTTATTTATATCCATGGCTTCGTATTAAGAAAACCTATCAAAATGTCATATTTATAATATTTTTACCTCTGATGAACAGTAACTTATTGTTTTTATAAAATTATATAAAAATATTTTTATATAATTAATCGTCGTAACCTTTCAAAAGTCATAACTTACTCATATTTAATCCGTTTCGCTTGTTCTTTACATGTATGGAATCGTGAAGAAATAGACTATTTAAATAAATCATTTACTGAATTTATAAAAATTCGTGGTCAACTCAGAAAAGTCAAACAGTTTATAAAAGTGTTTTTATAAACTTAAATCTTGCAAATAACGTATCACCTTCATTTTAAATCCGTTTTTCGAGTTTCTTACATGTTTGGATTCCTCTTGGAAAGTAATATTTTTATAAAATATCCCCTTCAATTTATCAGATCTGAAACAGTGAATATTTTTATAAAATATCTTTTATAAAAATACTTTTATACATTTAATTATTGTAAACTTAAAAATGTCATATCTTTCTCGTTATAGCTCGGTTTCTCAAGTTCCTTATATGCTTACGATCCTTGTAATGAGTACTAATTTAATAAAATATAATATATATACATTATTTGACGAAATCAAACAGAATGTATAAAAACAGTTTGTATGATTATGTTTTATAAAACAAGTTTTATACATCCATTTATTAGGAGCTTTTGCACAAATCTTTTACCAAGTTTTCCACCATATGTCTTACATATAATAAGTCCTCTAAAGGTCCATAACAATTGTCCAAGTGAAAACCATGTCCTCATGATCTTTTATACATAAACATGTAATTAACTTTCAATACAAAATAATTTACAAACCTAACTTATAAATTATTTAACACTTATATATAATGTGTAATTCCATTTTAAGTGTTATTTCATCAAGGTATATAATAAATTCGAATTATATAAGCCTCAAAATACTTCATATATCACAAAAATGAATCTAGGTGGTGTTTAACATATATAACAAGTATGTACACATAAGATAATGAATGAATGGAAATGAAATACTTAAATTAGACCTTATAGGAGATGAGTAGGATGATGAACACAAGATAAAAATCCTAGCAAGGCTTCCAAATTCAAAACCCTAATCAAGAAAACCCTAAATATGTTTTCTTGATTAATCCTTGTTAAACCCAAATCCAAGCTTGAAATGCCCTTGAGTAACCTTAGATATACTTGGAATACCTTGGAATGAAAAATAAAATGAAACCCTAGCCTATAATTTTTAAGCCGTGGGTTTTGAGCTTATTTTGGGAGAGTATGATTTGTTTTTCTTGTAAATGAGAAGAGTATGAGTTAGTTATCATAAGACTTGCTATTTATGGAACTTGGAAAGACCTAATACAACCTTAAACTAATACCATGGGATGTAGTGGTTTAGGGTATATTGAAAAAGGCTTCTCCTCCTCCCAAGACCCATACATGGTTCAAATGGGTGCACAGGGTACCTTGATGTGCCAATTTATGGATATATGGGATTTAGGGTACATAAGTGTAAGGTTATGAGTTGTAAAGTATAACTTAGTGGAGAGTTTTGGTTTTATTTCATATACATACATGTTGGATCCGGTTTTCTTTGTTTATAAGTAAGGAATGAGTAATTTTTTTAGGTATTGGGTATAATAGTGGATATTTGTTTGAGTGTGGATGGGTATTGGTGTTTCTGGGCATGCCTAAATGTAATTTATTATGAAACGTAAGTGTTTTACGTAACCAACAAAAATAAAATAGTAAAAGTTATAAATTATACTCTTAATAATCATATAACACTTGCTAGATGTAAACTTTAACTTGTTTGGTGTCCGTTTACGTTAAACGTTGATTTTTAGTTTACGCGATTTAACTATAAGATAATAATTAAAAGCGAACGCGTGAAACTCTAAAATTAAATAATGTAATTAATTGAGTTGGGAAATGACCTGAAATAACGGATTGTTACATTAGATGTTTTTGCAGGTGAGCTTGTTGGTAAAGATTTAGGAAGGAAGAAGCATTATTCAAGGAAAAGAAATGGTCTTGCTCATCAGCCTAAGGGAGGATGTTAAAATATGCAGGCTCGTGATCTTATATATTTAAGGGGCCAAAAGTGTCAAGTTGTCAAAGTTGTTTAGCTGTTTGGAGTCTTTTCAACTGTATATGTCAAAGTTAGAAGTTAAGGGGGGTATTTTGTATTTATGGTCTATATAAGCTGGTGATTCTCTCCTAGGGTTTCATTCAGTCTTATTATCTTCTCTCTCTACTTTCATCTCTTTTAATCGTTTAGGTTTGTTCATTGTTGGTTATCATTCTAATAACTAGTCATAGTCTTGTAAACAAGATCAATTGTATTTGATCTTGAGTTCTGAGTGTTTAGAGTGATTTGTAGTGAGGTAGATTGGGATCCACCTAGTAGGGACTAATCATTGTCTTCTGTATTTATTTGGCTATAACCCATTTGAGAAGTAGTCCTCTTGTAATTCATTCATTAATAAAAAAGCACAAGGGGAGGTTGGTTGAGTGCAAGATTATTGTTCTTGGGTTAGATTTGATATTAATTACAATAATATGCAGAATTAGTAGAGTATGAACTCTTTTCATTTAAAGATCACAAACGACTAAGTACCCGTTGAATTATTTTTTCAGATGATGAACAGGTGTTGTTGGAGAAAGCATAGAAATCACTTTGGTGAAGACATGTCCTTCTATAAGAAGCCGACGTACATAATCGCAGATAAACAACATTTGGTAAGTAGTGATGATCGTATATGGTTGAGTAAAGTCAAAATAATTTGATTAGAGAAGTGTTTTATTATTGTTTTTTTAATTATTTCAGACAATACCTATGAAGTTTCTCAAAAGTGTTAGGAATAAATCTTCATCAAGAGTTAATACTGCCAAAGTATAACTAACAGTACTAATGGAGTTAGTACTGCCAGTACAAACTTAAATACTGCCAGTGTTAGTTAATACTGCTAGGAGAAAGAGTTAATACTGCTGATGGTCAAAGCTGCTGACTTGGAGATAAGTATGCATGGAGATAATTGTGGGTTGTTCGTAACTGATCCTAAAAGATAGGTAGTTATCTTTGTAAAGGACTCCTTGTGTTCTATAAAAGGAGATCCTAGGTTTAGGATATAGATATACGAGTGCAATGATATGAAGATTAATCTGATCAGATCAATATTTGGGGGCTTCTTCAAATTGACGGCAAGTTTATGTTTGGATGCTTTGGGTGATTATCCTTATTAAATAGGGTTTTATATAGCTTTTTGATGTTTGATGTGGGCCTCTCATCATTTGGTTCAAACCGATTTTTGAAATGGAAATCAAGATTTTCAGTTTGTGGTTTTCATTTTTAACTATTTATTTTAGTGATTGAACGAAAGGGTATAAATGTAAATGTGGATAATTTATCATTTCTTTTCTTTCTAATCATTTTATAACTCAAGAACACAAAATATTTAGTCACTTTTCTATCATTTCAATATCTCGTTAATCTTTTTTCCCAAGGTATTCATGAGATTCTTGCTTCGGTATACAATAATAAGTCATGACAACTCTCTTTAAGGGTTCTTTTCTTTAGCTAAGATATCTTTCAAGTTAACATCGTATGTACAAACATAAACACTACCAATCATGTTTTCGCATTTCGTGGTAAATAAAAAACAAACATTAATGTTTGCAATTAACAAAATATGTAGTACCTTAATGTAAAGTGTTTTTAGTAGGAACAAGTGTACTCTTTACGTCAAAAATTGTAACACCCTCAAACTACGATACGCAGCGGAATACAACATTTGGGGTGCTACTTCATAATACATGCACACGAGTCCCAGTAAACGTTTAAAGATACGTTTATAAAACACAATTTCATTTATTAGAAAGATCAGAGTTACATAGGTCCCAACACCATTATAAAAATTGTTTCTAAAAGTCACAACACGACTTGATTTCTAAAACACTTGTTTAGTTTATGACACTACTTCACCGAGAAACCGTCATTGATATCCGCGTTCCGTCCCATCCGAGCCATCAACAATACCTAACCTGAGATACATGCTTAAAAATGTCAACAAAACGTTGAGTGAATTCATAGAGTTTACAAATAACAGTTAAAACGCATATTTGGTTCAACAAAACATATTACTTTGCTCGTAAGCCAAGTTATAAAAATATTGATTTCCAACTAAATGAGCCCATGTACCGAAACTTAACACATTCATTCCCGTAGGACGAAATTATGTCCGAGAAGTATGCCGCTTCTCCTAATACTAACTACAAAATGTCCGTTTGATAGGGTGGTCACAAATGATTCAAACCCCGGACAAGGTTGTCAAAACCCAATAGATCTATTTAATGCATTAGCGTTCACCAACAACAAAGTAATTAACGGTCACACGGTGAAAGACATATACTCAATAGTGAATGGAATCATATTTATCATCAAAACACATTGCGTTCTCATTTTCAAAACAAGCAAGTATCCCCCTCGCGGGTTTAAAAATATATAAAACACTTAAAAGCGAGGCTATGAACTCACCTTGATCAAAAGCCGAAGATCAAGAAGTCGAAACAATCCACGAAAAATCAATGAACACTATCACGACCTATAATTTATGTCGCCCGATTACTATGCCGAAAAATATAATCAACGATGCGTATATCGTATCAACAAAATCATATATATATATATATATATATTCATACATGTGATGAGAAATCCACTTGCGCCTTAGATCCTAAAACCTCACAATATTAGGCTACGATCATTCTTTTATTTATATCTCACATGACTTAATCGAAAACTTTCTATTTTTGAAAAGTTACTATTTTCGGAAAGTTATCATATTTAGTAAGTCTCGTTATCAAAATATATTTGTGATAATATTCACTTATCTCGTCGAACCCTCGACATTCAATGTGGTTATTACTTGTTCATACCGATATTATATGTCAATTATTACAAAAGTTTCTATTTTTAGAATCTACATCGTTCGTATCCATCGTTAAGTTTAAAATGTCTTACTCTTATTAATAATAACATTTAGTCACTTTTATTATCCCCCGACAAGTTTAGGATTAACCCGTTGACTTTCAAAAGTCAACGCTAGACTTTGACTTTTTATACACATTTTATACATATGTTACTAAATCTGACCCGCTCCAAACGACCCGCTAAATCACATTTTCACGATTCGGACAAAGAAGAGATCTTATGTAAAACGACATTCCGAACAACTTTTTAGTTTTAGGTGAGACCCGAAACTTGACAGAAAATGACCAAAATGCCCTTACAAGAATCTACTGTAGCTTTTATTTTTAATAAAACGCAGAAGTTTGACTTTTGGTTTTGACCCGTTATATCACATTTTCGTGACTTTAACCAAAAAGAGATTTTATGCAAAACGTCATTCCGGACAACTTTCGTGTTTTGCCGGACGGCCGAAACAGACTCGAAAGTGCTCGAAATTACCGTTTAAGAATCTGATCAGAATACATTTTGCAAATAGCTGTTAGAAAGTTTATAAAATTTTAAATCTTGTTTTCGCCGTAACTTATTCGTTATTAGGAGTTACGGGACGATCCACCTATCAAAACGATCATCTAAGCAAGCCCTGCATTATTTTCCAAACGAAAATTTGTTTTTATAAATTTTCGAACCTCGTTTTGCGTGCCACAGATTCTGCACGAATTTGTCATCTTTAAAAACTCATCTAACCACATTTTTGACTTCCAACAATCATCAAAACACCATTATCTAGCCTAAATAACATCTCCAATATCCTTTTTAATCTAGTCTAGCGCAATACCCATCAGATTTCATCACATGCAATACTCGAATAATAATCAAAACACGAAAACAATTATAAAAACTAGCAATTTATAATGCTATCTATTGCACGATTACACAAGAATGGAACTCAACTCGTTCCCTCTTGTGTCTTGCCGAACTCGAACCAAACCCAATTTCCCTCTTGTGTCTTGCCGAACTCGAACCAAACCCAACAACCAAAACCAAACATTTTCCATTTAAACCAACACTTCTATAACACTAATCTAACTCTTGTACAACAACCTTTTCAATCGAAACACTTGAATTAAACCCGAAAATAATATTTCTTCAAAACCCATTGCATGTAGGATTTTATTAGTGGGATATGTAGACATCGACGAGAGGATTAAGGAAATATATTCGGATCGTATTGCATGTCGGTATTTAAGTGGCGGTGGTGATGTCAGTGTGGTGGTGACCGGCGGTGGACAAGGAGAGGAGGAAGAAAAGATTTTTGTAAAAGAAAAATGTTTATGTATTTAGATCCTATTTATAGAAAATCACTTTGGTCATTTGGCAATATTAGTCCTTTATTCTTTTCTTCTTTAAAATTTTGACACATCTATGTTTTACTTAAATTAAAAACCGACAACCGCGGCTCGGGTTTGCACTTTCGTGACTAGATTTATTTTCCGTTACATTTTTCTTGGTTTAATCATTTAATAAAATGTGTATATTTTAAAACACGAATCCAGCTCAAGACAAGGAACAAAATGACGACATTCATAAAAATAATTAATTTACGATCTTAAAAATAATAACGAGTCGCGTCGTACATTTTTACGTTGCTTAAAACGTTTAACGAACACACGGTTAAACGTCGACTCGCGAAACATAAAAAAAATAAATATTTTAAATTTCCGTTCGTAATAAAATACGAAAATAATTATTTACAACAAATAGAAATTTAAATGTCGACGTTCGCTCACACGAATTTATAAAATAATAATTATGACGTCGAATTCGCGATCGTCATACGCGTCGTGAAACTCGGGTTGTTATATTCCACCCACCTTAAGGGAGCGCCGTCCCGGTGCTCGTCCTTTCTTACTCGTCTTAATTTACCTTGTAGTGAGACGGTTTCCTCACGATGGAACATACTCACATGCTCGAACGCAAAGATCATGCGTTATAATACTCGCCTTGACTATTCCGGATAGAAAGTCAATCAAAATAAATGATAATCCATGTCAACAAAATTAAAAATATATTTACAATCGCTATTATTATAAAAGACAAAATACGTCACGGAAATATATCCGATAAAACCGAATTATATCGTTCTTAACATCTATAGTTTCTCTCATTATAAGAGATAAAATACGCCACGGATTTTCATCCAAGGAAAACTTAAATCACGTCGTTTTTAAACGATAGACTTTAAACGAAAGATCAACTCAAATCTTAGTTTGGTGATCGTTTTAACAAAACAAGGCGCACACCGCTACACAAAACCGAAACATACGTTGCTAACCCAAAACCAAAACATATGCCAACAATCAAAATTAAAATATACGTCATTATCCAAAAATCAGAATACTCATCAGTATCCAAAACCAAAATACTCATCAATATCCAAAAACCAAAGCACACATGTCGCCCTTCCGGTCTCATTTAATAATGCCTCACCGGTTGCGAAAAATATTCCGGAGTACTCATGACCCCATCAACGCATTACAGCACCATTACACATAACCACATAATCATATAAGCACATATTTACCTATCCGTCATTTTAAAATGACTCTATATTTCTACTTAGCCTATCATCACGCTTAGCAATAATCATGCTTGCTTTCTATAAGTTTTAGCAAAATATCCATGCCTACTTATCAGAAAGCCTTAGCAATGGCCATGCTCAACATGCGGGTTTATACCCAACCGGTTAGATTTCTCATTATTCCTGGCTTGTCGGATGGCCAAGCCTTTTGGTAATAATCTCGATCAAATCACGGCTAGATTTTGGCCAACCATAGTCAAGCTTGCGGGTTGACAACCCACAATTGTCCATGGGGCATTAAGCTTGCGTACCTCTTAAATCAACCTTTATCTTCATTTGGGTAAGTATACCCATACACTCACGTCCTAAGCCGTATCACGGAAACACAAAAGTGACATAAGCGCTTACTACCATTCAAAGGCACATAGCACATAAATCACATAATTCACATAATTCGGCAGCGATAATCCGGCTAGAAAACACATATTGTCGAAAGACAAATTGAAAGCAATCAAGAAAACAATTGAGCATCATGGATTCGCTGCTCATTTGCCGAAAATTTAAAACTATAACGTTTCCACATGGCGACTAGCACGATCGGCTCGGTCCTAACATACCGCATCAAATTCTTAGATGGCTCAACTAATCAAGTCGAGATAATTACGCATATTCCTAATTCAATATCGTCCGACTTAAAGCGTTAGCTACCTTGATTAGTTCCTCTAGGATGGAAACGGACGTCACCAATCGGCTAGAGTCTCTAATCTTTTCACCTTTCATATACATACAAAGTCGTTACGTCAAGGAGTAAGGATCACTAACCTTAAGTCAGGTGTCGCTTAGTGCCTTATTCTAATCTTCGACAACATGAGGTATACTTACAATTATACTACCGCTATATTCTATTTCGGGGAAAGAAGTCTTCTTCACGGCCATCAGTTGATACACCAAAGACATCACGCATCTAATGTAGGAGAAGTCTTCTCCATTCCTCATTTTTAACCTCGGGACTAACCATCTCAGCTTCCACCCACCTTAGGAATCTTTACATTCCAAGAAGATCCCTTCTCAGTGTCGGTATCAGGTTTACACCCTTGATAGCTCAAATCTATCATTGCTTACTAGCACACCGACTATACTTGGTCTTGACACGTCTCCATAACAACCGCCAATCTTAATTACCACGAACTAGACTTCACTCCTTTCTAGACACACTCATTCCGAACAATACCGTGGGTATTTTCCCTTCAGAACGACTCGGTCATGATGACTCGCATGAGACACTCTCCATGCAGTCGATAAGAATAGGGTTACTTGCATAAAAATCCGTAGCAGGTTAAAAATATTTTCTCCTTCCGGAAGCTGGACCCAAACATTTATCTCAATTACCAAGCGTTTTAAGGGTGACGATTTATCCGACATAGCGTGGTTCTTCCTAAATTATGCATAGTTGATCAGGTTATGCATAATTGAGGACCAAACGACATCATGTCCTTCCTCGTCAAAACGTTTCTTTTCTATACGCTACATGCGCAATTTAATCCCAAGATTTTTTTTTCAAGAAGTAAAAATCTAATTAGTTCAAAAGAAAGAAAAGAAGACAGCACCACCTTCCATTCTTATTATTCAAGAAAAAAAAATTCATACACATTATGTAAAAAAGAATATATTTTTTATAAATTGTTTTGTTTTTTTTTGTTTTTTTATAAAAGAAGATTTATTTGACACCATAGGGTCAGTTATGAAATTTGAAAACACATTTTTTCATTTATTTATTTTATCTATTTTTTTTTTTTTTTTTTTTTTTTTTATATTGTTTATGTTATCTTTTTTTATGATTTTTTTTTTTTGTTATTGATCTGTATCGTAAGCAATTTATACAACATAGTCAAAATGATGTCTTCAGTAAATAACACATTGTTCAAACACACAAATTCGTTATTGCAATTCACAGTTTTAAAATCATCAAGTCACAAAACATCATTAAATACAGTTTGGTCAACGGTCACAACAAGTTTCAAAAATAATACCCACTCGTGGATTATGCAAGCAAGTAACATATATGTGCGGAGGATCCACCAACATGATTCATTCCACACTCGGGGTCAAATCAATCTCACACAAGCCGAGTGCCTCGGGGGTAACAACGACCTCCATGCTTCACTCATAGTACAACCTATACAATGACACATTCTCCTAACTTATAACCGAGAACAATTACAACAATTGTAATAACAACGCTGAAAATAACATACACACTTACCAATTTTTTTCCCAAAAAGGGATACATCATTGGCTTTCAAAGCCAGTACATCCAACCGTAACGGTTCTAAGTTTCCAATACATAAACTACATACACAAGAACTCTCCTAGAGTTCTAAATCAAAAGTAATAGCTAAAGAATGCGCAATCACCACGCCGGTGATACGATAGAACTCTGAGGCAACAATAACCTCAACCCAATAAACCTAAATCTTGAAATCCTCCTACTTACTAGTCTGTGGAAGATCAAAAGTATGAGGTTTTTGTTTACGGAAATCATTTCGAGTCTAGTTTCCAGAAACATAAGGCCCACTGCCCAAAAAGTTTTGAATGCAAGGTGAAATTACCATTTTTACCCCTATTTATCAAAGCCGCCTATTTTTCCAAAAAAAATTTTATCGCTCCACTAAACTGAGTATATCTCCTAAATTGTGTGTCCGAAAAAGCCGAAACGACCGTTCAAATCTAAGTTTGTTCAATATCTAGAACTTACAGTTTTACATATTTAGAGGTTGCTATATAAGTTTTTGAACTTATTACTCATTCAAATTTTGGTCTAAATTTTTGACTAGTTTTTGACGAGTGTTTTACGCATTTTGGGCGATATCGCATTCGAACGGGCGTCGATATGACTCCATCCGAATTCCTACATGTACCTAAGAGGTTTCTCTACCTCCTAGTCTAATTTCCTAGGTCTTCATGTACCAGAAATATTTTAAAACATATCCAACAAGCTGCTATCCCAAAGCAGTCCCTAGAGAAATTGTGACAAACTTTTGTAGTTTACGAAAGTGAACGAAATTTGAAATTTATTGATGCTGTTGATGTGAAACCATTTGGAGGTGATGAACCCAAAAGTCTTCTACAGGTACCTAAATTTTCTTTTGAAAAGTTATTACAAAAATATGAAGTTATACTCCCTTTTCCCAATGGTATACCCGATTTGACTAGTTTTACAAAAATGATGATATCTCACTCATCCGGAGGAGATACGACCCTATCCAAAGAACCACATACACTTAAGACATATGCCCACATACATATTGGATTTCCTAGGTGCTTTATGACCAAAAATAATTCACCATCAACCCCACAACCTGCTGGTTACAACTCCCGTAAAATCCATTTCAAAATCCAACCAAACACCATTTTAATTCCTCCAAACACCAATACAAAGCCATACCCAATGACCTAAAACTCTTTCAAACATAAAACTCATAAATTTCCAAAATCAAACATTTCATGACTTACTAAGTAGAGGTCGATACGAGAGGATTGAAACGCGAACACACCAACTTTATTCGAAAGCTCCAAAGATAGACGTTTCCAAACGACACGTTACGTGAGAATAAGTTAATAGTCGTTTTCCAAAACAATGAGGGTTCATGGGATGGCACATAAAAGTCACACTCCCATCAACTAAAAAATTTCAAAACAATAGGTTACGAAACAACATATGCGATTTAAAAGCAATGGGAAAATATTCGAACTCGGAGTCGAACAATAAGTCACCTAATGGGATCGACAAACTACGACGAATCAACATCACCAAAAGATGAAAATTAAAGTTGTGAAATGTCACACCCCACCAAGGTGGAAACACGAGGCGTAACATCATGGATATCATCACAACACAATGGTGTCAACAATAGAGAATCACTACATGCATAACTAAATATAAAAGATACGATGTGTCATGACAATACCGAAAACAAAAGAACGGCTTCTTGAATTAATAAAAAAGGGGTCTCATCAATACCAAGACAATGTATCACAACCCTATTAAACCTAATAACATTCAAGAATTCATGCAAACAATTATGAAATAAAATCAAATGAGAACTTCCAATGCCATCCTAATGGTCTCTCTAGCCACTTTTATTAACTTCAACACCTTCATAACGCTCACCTGAAAATGATGCTTAAAACGTCAACACAATGGTTGGTGAGAGTCATAGGTTTTACGACACCAATATAAGATTTAAATCAATTACTGTGATTATAAAAAAAACAAAACATGGCAGGACAATTAAGTTGGCTATTATACATGCTAACATGCATTCAACTAACAATCACCATTAGGACGGAACGTGTCCCCCCGATCTAAACCACAAAAATTCCGTGTACATATTCATGGAGAGGACGAATCCCAATCCCAACTCTTGTACCGTATCTACGCACAACTCAATACCCACCACGAAGTAGGCGCAACCACATACCAACAAGTAGCGAATACCAAATAATAACATCATACAACAGAATTCCCATAACATATAATAGCTACATAAAAGTCCATGCGTAACTTAAACCACATAATCATAACAATTAAAATATTTTAAAACATATTTTGCGTCATTTCCATCCCAAGAAAAACATAGTAAAATGGGACTATGAAGCTCACCTGATACTCAGCTTACTTGACAAGATCTTGCACACAATCTAAACACGACAAACACAAGTTACACTCGGTTAGGCTAAATGCCCAAGCCAATGTAATAATCACATGATGGACTTCTAAACTTTACACTAAGTTTATAATCCTTTATATACATCTGCCAACTCATTTTCATACCCTACATGACCTTACTCATTAACTTCCACTTTTATAGTTTTTGGCTGAATTTTGTAGTCACTTTATGACCACAAATAAAATACCAAAACACCTTAATTTAATTGTTCTTCTTAATTACCAACTCACCCAATGAATGAGAGCTACTGTATTTTTTTTAGAAAAAAATAAAACTAATGGACCTAATTTTATAAAAATTCATCTTTACAAAGTACTCAGATTCGGATCTGAACGGCACACCAAAAAGTTTGTAACGTCCTTAAAAATAATTAGAAAATGTATTAACGCTAGCTCCTTGAACAGAGGCACAATAGACACCCTAAGAGTATGACTCGTGATTTTTGTCTAACCCAAATTTGAACTTTAAGTGGGGGTTTTACTCCCCGAAATCAGACCCAAATCAGACCCAAATTTACTGTTTTGACAACTTTTCTTGGCGAAAATTATTTTGAACAAAAAAACTTCCCACCTCAAAACCTTTCTGGGCCAGACTTTTTAGTAACTAGACTCTTTGAACTTATCAATAGACATAAGATTCATCAAAAATCTCGTAACTAATCATGAGATAACATTCGAACAAGATGACTCAAAATTCTGCTCAACCCTAAATTCAATTCTATCGCGTTCTAACTCTAACCGAATACATCAATATGATCATAATCAAACCCTAAACAATTCTAATTAAGTTTAACATCATTAATTTACAGATTTTATGAAACCCTAATTTATCCATCACTTTATTGTTACATGAATTAAAAAAAATTAAAACAATTAAAGTTTATGAACATACCTAAAATCTTCGATTAATTAACACGAACCACCACTTGAATCTTGAATAAAAAAACCTTTTTTTTCTCTGCTTCTTGGTTCGACCGGATATTAAAAAAAATGAGGATGAGGGTTTGTATTTATAGTGAAAATAATGAGGTTTAGATAATTACCTAATTAGAGTCCCACTTATACTAAAATTAGTTTTCTTTTTTTTTCTTCTTTAACCGGCCGAACAAACACCTTTTTATTTTTATTTTTTTATTCTTTATTTATTTATTATTATGTACATAAAAACCCTTTAATTTTGTTATTTTTTATAAAACCCTTTATTTATTTAAACATCCTTCTAAATAAAACTAGTTTTAAATACCAAAAAAATAAATCCATTTCATACTTTATTTCTCTAACTTAATAATACTAAAATCTACTAACTAAATTTCTAAACTAAATTTTCTATTCTCGCGAATTCCTATTATCTAAATACGTATACATATACATATAAATACGTACACATATAAAATTTTACCATCATTTTCATTGTCACCAAAAGTGAACAAAATAAAATACCCACATTAACCATAAATTCAATCAAAATGAGACGATCACGCTCACAGATTGATAACCAACTCACATAGAATCACATACCCCATAATTACTATAACACATAATGAAACTCAAATAAATACTAACGGTTGACTAACCTGCTCAAGGCACAGTTGTCACAGTATCCCCTCCTTAGGGAAATCTCATCCCGAGATTTAACCACTGGATTCACCAGCAATAGCAACAAACAGTTGGGGATACCTAGCTTTCATATGGTCCTCGCGCTCCCATGTAAACTTAGGACCACGCTTTGAATTCCAACATACTTTAACAATCGGAATCCTACTACGTTTTAAAGTCTTAACCTCACGGTCTATAATCTCTACGGGTTTCTCGACAAAATGAAGAGTTTTGTCGACCTCGATCTCGTCCAATGGCATATGCAAGTTAGCATCCGCCAAACACTTTTTCAAATTTGACACATGGAATGTGTCGTGCACCTCACTCAATTCCTTAGGCAACCTTAACCTATAAGCTATAGGACCAATCCTTTCAAGGATTTCAAATGGTCCCTACATACCTTGGTGCCAACTTACCTTTCTTTCCAAAACGCATCACGCCTTTCTAAGGTGACACTTTCAGTAACACTTTATCTTGTTGACAAAATATAATGCCTAAAACATTATTAATATTTTTTACATCTTTACGTTTTGATAATCACAAAATATAAAAACGTTCAATGTAAAATTAAACGTAAACAAGTAATTAGTAGTAAATTTTTCATTTCGATAATTATATCACTTAAAGGTATTAATAAATAAATGGGTGGCCCTTTAATTATAAGGGGACCGCCCATAGACTGACGCTCCTCTAGTTTGTCCTATAAATACTGGACTATTCCCCACTATTTTTCATCTTTTGCACTCATTCTTTCTGTTCTAAAACAGCTCATACATCTCACTAAAATCCTTTGATTATTTAATCATAAAGCTTTGTTTCTAAGTGATCCAAGATCAAATCCTCAAGTGCAAGAGAAGAATAATTTCATCATCAAGTGAAGAAGTATTACACCTTTGTGTGTTGTTGCAACTTTATTGCATCCATACCATAACTTATAAATCATTTGTAAATCTTGTAAAGTTGTTTGTAATCATCAAAAAGGGGGAGATTGTTGATAGAAATAATGCCTAAAAACATTATCAATATTTTTCACATATTTACGTTTTGATAATCACAAAATATAAAAACGTTCAATGTAAAATTAAACGTAAACAGGTAATTAGTAGTAAACTTTCATTTCGAAATTTATATCACTTCAAGGTATGAATAAATTAATGCATTTTATGATCAAAGGAAATTTTTATTCAACCTCGCACTTTTATAAAATGTTGTAAACATTTTTATAAACTTATAAAACATTTTCTAAAATTAAAAGAAATGTTTTATTCAAAATAAACATTTTGAAATTCAAATTTTCAGACCTAAAACGGCTAGAAAAGTTCCAGAAAATCCCCCCTACATAAAAGACAAACTAGGGAGCCCCTAGTCTAGGGCGGCCCCCTTAAATACACGGGCGACCCCCTTAATTTTAAGGGGACCGTCCACCTATTTAAGGGGACCGCCCATAGGTAGACGCTCCCCAGTTTGTCCTATAAATACTGGACTTTTCCCCACTATTTTCTTACCTTTTGCACTCATTCTTTCTGTTCTAAAATAGCCTACACATCTCACTAAAATCCTTTGATAATTTAATCATAAAGCTTTGTTTACAAGTGATCCAAGCTCAATTCCTCAAGTGCAAGAGAAGAATACTTCCATCATCAAGTGAAGAAGTATTACACCTTTGTGTGTTGTTGCAATCTTATTGCATCCATATCATAACTTGTAAATCATTTGTAAATCTTGTAAAGTTGTGTAGTGAATCTAAAATTTTACAAACAGCTTAAAACCTTAAATTAAAAAGCGGTAAACTATTCAACCCCCCTTCTAGTTTTCCACAATTTATATCAAGAGTCACGTTAAACAAGATTTTTAAAGTAAATTGTATTTTAATACTTGAATCGATCTATGGAATCTGAAAAATATTTAGAAGGGCAATCTATGCAAAGACCATCACTATTTGAAAGTGATGGATTTAATTATTAGAAAAATAGATTCAAAACTTATGTGAAGTCAAAAGATCTAGATCTTTGGCATATTATTACCGATGGTGATTTTCCTCCTATTCAAAATAATCCCGAAACTAAAAAGGATGAAATTGTGCCCTTTCATAAACAAAACGATGATCTTAAAAAGAAACTTGCAAAAAATAATGAAGCTAAAATGGTAATTTATAATGCTTTGCCACGTAAAGAATACGAAAGAATTTTTATGTGTCAAACCGCAAAAGAAATTTGGGATACTTTGTTAATCACTCATCAAGGTAATAATCAAGTCAAAGCTAACAAAATAGATCTTCTTGTTCAACAATGTGAACAATTCATGATTCCGGAAGAGGAATCAATAGATAATGCCTTTTCTAAATTTAACATTATTATTACTAGTCTAAAAGCACTTGACGAAAGTTTTTCGAGCAAGAATTTTGTTAGGAAATTTCTTAGGGAACTACATCCTAAATGGCTCGCAAAAGTCACGACGATTGAAGAATCAAATAATCTAACAACTCTATCACTTGACGAACTCATTGGGAATTTGAAGGTTTATGAAGAAGTAATTAAGAAAGATTCTGAAACCGTCAAAAGCAAAAGAGACCAAAGTAGATCTATTGCCTTGAAAGCTAGAAAGGATTCGAGTGATGATGATAGTTCAACCTCTGATAGTGAAGATAAAGAATACGCCATGGCCGTAAGAGATTTCAAGAAATTCATCAAAAGACGAGGACGATTCGTAAGACAAACACATGAAGAGAGAAAATAATTTCAAAGAAATAAAGACGACAAAAATGGCAAAGGTGAAATCAAATGCTTTAAGTGTGGATATCCAAATCATCTCGTCGGAGAATGTCCAAAACTATTAAGATATCAAAATCAAAAAGCATTTGTTGGAGGATCTTGGAGTAATAGCGACGAAGATGAAGAAGAGAAGACAAATGACGAAAAGTGTCTTATGGCAAAAGCTTCAAATGAGGTACTTTCCGAAACCGAATACTTTAGTGATGACCAATCATCACTAGACAAAAATGACTTAGATAATGAATATAGTAGACTATGCAAATTAGGACTAAAAGTCATGGCTAAAAATAAAACTCTAAAACAAGCTAAAATATAATTTGAAAATGAAGTACTGGAATTAAAAGATAGACTATCTAGGTTAGAAAAGGGTAAGGAAGTAATTGAAGAATGTAAATTATGTCAAGACCTTAAGCTTGAAAATGAGAAGTTTAGAAAAGAAATATCTAGGCTAAATCAATTTAATGATAGTAGTCACTCACTTAAGAAAATAATAAATTCTCAAAAAACTTCCGGAGATAAATCCGGGTTAGGTTTTAATTTTACCAAAGAGTCACCTAGCGAAACCAAACAAGTAAAGTTTGTAAAAGCCCAAGAAGTCGAGTCGAAAGAAAAATTGATAGAATCAAATTCAAAACCAAAATTTATACTTATAAACAATACTAAAATTCCTATTGCAAGCGATGATGAGGTAAAACATTTTTACAAACCCTCCTTAAAACCCGGAGTCGGATTTACTAAACCCACAATGAGGTCTAAAACTCCACCTCCAAGAAAGACTAATAGTCCTCGACCTCGGTCTAGAACACCTCAACCTAGGAGAGACCAAGGCAGACAAAACTATCCTAATCACATAATAAGGAATCATTCACATCCACTTAGTTTCACTCAATGTGGAAGTTGTTCACCATGTATGTGCCAAAACCAAATGCAAAACATATGCGGAAACAATAACTTCGGATACATGAAACGTTGGGGACCAAATGGCTAAGCCATCGCAACCTTTGAAGTGGTGTGTTCTCTACAAATATTCTTTGTCTTCGGATTAAGAAATTCATGATAAGGTTCTCATGAACCCTTATCATTTACATTATGAAGACATTGATGAAGATAATTCTAAAGACTAAGGTACGCCTCACTTTTCATCTTCGTAGAATATAATGTCTATGTGTTACTATGATGTTGTAGTATAATTAGTTCTTAGAAAATAGTGTAGTCTCTAGAGATACCATTTGTTGGTTCTCTAGCTTTGAAGAGATTAGTTCACTATGAACTATTCTTTCGTATAGATTATAGTCATACGTCTACAAAATGGAAATCTTCTATGACCACGTAGCAATCTCACGTAGATGAAGAAGAGCAAGCTAGTGGTTAACAATTAACATAGAAGTAGGATTAGTCGAGCAAAGATCATAGACACACTATGGATGAAACAAACTCCCTTCGACCTCGACGATCGCCTCGGATCCGTGTCAACCATCATCTACGTCTATCGGAATCAACTTGTTGAAATCTTCAACTACGTCTTATTATTTCATTATCTTCGCTATTCATTCTCGTCTCACCTCAAATCACCTCATGTATTGACATCTTGATTATCTCGTCCGAAATAGTCAAAGAAACTTTTTAATTAAACAATGAGTTAATTAAAAAATGTCAATACTCATTCTCACAAAACTGGCCAAAGTTTGAAGAAAAATTTTCTTTAGGGGGCGGTGGTATGTGTTTAATTACACATACCTTTAACCACTAAAACTTAAATGACTAAAAACGTACCAAAAATACATTGTATTTGTATGTTTTGCATTTGTATTGTGCAGGAAATGGATATCCAAGAAAAGGACAAAAATCAAAGCCAAAACGACAAAACCGAGCACGAGAACGGAAAGAGCGTGAAAGAAAAGTCAAGTCAAAGCCAGAAGTCAACAAAAAGTCAAAGTCAAATCAAGTCAAAGTCAACCCTAGGAAGTGGATTTGGAAAGAGCATCGAAAACCGAACCCGAAAACCTAAACTGCCAAAAGTGGGCCCACCCGTACCCACCTAGTGGGCCCGGGACAGCCCACTTATATCTTATAACCCTTAAACCATAAATAAAAGCCCAAGTCCTTTTTATCTATACCCGGCCCAACAACACTAGCCCATCACCACCCCTTATAACCCCGTTATCCCTTACCCTCTTTTAAACTTGACCCCGTTAGTCCCTAAAAGGACTAACGGTGCAAACTAATATAAAACTCCAAGGACCAAAGTTGCACACATCATGGACTGTGGTTGTCATCGAGTTATACACCTTGAGGGGCTTGTTTTGCCCATTTCCCAAACTTCAAATCACCCGGGAACACTATTCATCATCTTCTTGTGTCCTGTCCTCACTACCAGACAAGACATCCTTCCCCTTTCTTCTCCCCTATGTCGACCAACACCTCTACACACCTTATCCCCCTCCAATTGCCACCTTGGCAATCCCTTGCAACATCATTCGTCCAAGGAACAAGACAAGGATTTAAGGGCTTTGATCATACAACTTGGACACTACTCAAAATGGAGGGCTACGATTGATTTGAGACCTCTCTCACACAAGAAACACAGGCTTGGCTTAAACAAATTTTATATTAATAAGGGAGTGTTTGGGTCATTGTCTTGATGTTGAAATATATAACTAATATATATTCTTCGACATCCTAGATTAAGGCACAAAAAACTTAAGGGAACAATTGATCACTTCTTAGGTTTTTAATTTTTAGAGTCTAAGTAATCCTTTGTCCCACATTATTCAATTTTCAAAATTTCAATTTTACTTATTATATATTTTTTTATAACATTTTATGTTGTGGATAACTTGTTTAGGTGACAAAATGCCGAAAGCTACTACAACCGATATATCTCTCACTAAATCCTACATACCAAAAGTATCCAAAATTCCCGGCATCTCCTCAAGATTACCCAATTCTACAAACCTATTGAAAACCGCAACATTCACGAAGGTCGTGTTGTTGATCAAGCCTACTATAAATCCAACAACATCGAGCGTCTCTTTACTAACATTCGCTTTAATTGTCTCTTTCAAATCAACGAACTGATTGTTCCAAGATTCATTCTAGACTTCTATAGTCAAGTCACGGTACAAACCGATGAATATGGCTATCTTGTCATCTCTTTTATGATTCAACACGAATTCATAACTCTTACTCTGGCTCAATTCGGTCAAATCCTCAAAATTCCATACAATGGTCAAGCCGTTTTTACAAACGAGTGGGACCTTGCATCTCTTGAGTATTCTCGAGAAACCGAGGGACCATATTGCACCGATCTTCTGACTCCCGACGACATTCGTCGACTTCTTGAATTGGAACGTGTCATGGTAGACCGTACCATTAAAAGTCAAATGGTCTCTCTTAATCCAAATCAAATTCTCACCAAAGAATTAAGCCCCGACATGAAGCAATGGGAAGAACTCATTAGAGAGAATGTGTTCAAACTAGGAGGACATCGGGACCATCTTCCCGCTTGTCTTGCTCACATGTTGTATTGTGTTGTTGCTGAAGAACAATACAATCTTGCTTATTTCTTCGTCAAAAGAATCAAATGTGTTAGAGCTACTCCAACCGCAAATCTTCCATATGGCATGTTTCTTACTCGTCTTTATCGACACGTCATGGAAACGTATCCTCATCTTGACAATGGCATTTATGACATTGTTGATCGAGTCATGCGTCCTCTTGCCCTAAAACAAACTCGACGACCTCGAAGTGATCATGGCAAGGCACGTCATTCCGTATCTTCTTCATCTTCTCATCATCAAGGCACGTCATCTCATCAACATGATGATGATGATGATGATGATGTCAAAACTTCTCGTACAAGTACTCCATCTCCTACCACCTACCTTAACTCTCTTGGTCCTCTCAACTACCAAAACTACCAAATGCCTTCCGCTTCCAAACAAACTGATGAAACCCTCTCTTTAACGAAACCACCTTGCTCAACCAAACACAACAAATTCATAAGGAGATCGCGGGAGAGATCAAGTCACTTGGAAAGTGCACTAAAAGGAGTGTTTAGCAAGAAGAAGAAGTGAAGACATATGAGTGAAGTGAGCTAGATGTCTAAATGTAGTTTAAGACAACTTTTAACTTGATTATGTGTATGTTCTTAACAACTTGTGTGGTGATTATCCGATGTATTCAGAAAGACTTATGTGTTGGTTATCTTTAGGTACTCGTTTGCTATGATGGTTTAAACCTTTAGTTGTTTTAGTTATGTTACTTTGGTTTCATGACTTAAAATGTTTATTACATGCTATATGATTAAATGTGCTCATACAACTCAATATGGCTTGTTGCAAATAACCACCAAAACAGAAATACTCTCACAAAAATTCTGAGAAAAATTATTTTTCTGTGAAAAATGGAAGCCAACAGAGGGCGGCCCCCTTAATTCATAATGGGCGGCCCCCTTATCTTTAAGGGGACTGCCCTAGTGAATCACGGGTAAAACATTATTTTTCCTGCTTTTTGACCCTCTTTTACCTAGTCTCAGCTATCTTTGCCCAGAATGCTCGAACACAATTTAGAACAACCTAAACTAGTTTAAATTCATTCCTTTTTCAATCCATTCTCTTCCCATAAATCCCTTCCAAATGATCATCACCAACACATCATCCACCAAATCATACACTAACCACTATCAACATCCATGGCATCTACTAGAGCTTCCATTTCCAAAGCCTCCAAGAGACCAAAAATCAACATCATTCTACCAAAACAATTGTTTGTGGATTTAACCTATGATGACACAAAAACTCCATCACCCACACTTCAACTATCATCACCTAGTGCTCCTAATGCACCCTCCAAAACACCATCAACCAAAGATACTTCCTCATCCTCAATTGACTACATACCTAAATCACCAACCTCATTAACATCACTTTCACCCAATGGTTACTTAAATCCACCAACATCTCTACCTCCAAGAGTTTCTCCACCACCTCCAACTTAAGAAAATGCATCAATGGACATCACTATCACCCTTTCACCAATACCACCACATGATGTCCAATTTGATACTACCATCACTTCACCACCTAAATTGTGTTACCCTTTTCTGAAACCTTCTTGAGGCACATGGAGATTCATGCTTGTGTTGCATTCACAATCGTACTCTCATATTTGGATTGAGAGATGAAATTCAATATATGTTTTCATATATTGAACACATGCTCTCACAACCACCAACAACCATCATTCCACCGCCTCCACCATCTTCACCAAACTAAACATACTCTATGTTTGTCTTCTCAAATAATTGTCCATCCACCATTTTTGCAAGCAAGTCCTATGGAGCTTTACTAGTTTTAGACTCTTTGTAGTTTAAAATTTCATGAATGTAGCACGTTACTATTTTTCCTTATGGTATGCATGAGTGTGGTCCTACACTATTTACTCATGGATTAATTATTGTTGATTGGATTACTAGTATGCAATAATTTTATCCCTCTGGCTACAAGTTAGAAATATTTGTATTGTTTCCTATGTAGGACAATTTTGTAGCCAAGAAACCATAGCTCAATTCCTTGGTGCCCTCGAACGAGGGGGAGCACACATCAAGGGGGAGCATTTATTCGTCGATTTAACTAGCAATTCTCGACGATGTCTTTTTTTTATTTAAAAAAAAGGGGAAAATGGACATGAAACTCACTAAATACTTGTTAAAAATAATTTACATTTAATGAGTTAAATTTTGTAAATCACATAAAGGGAGGAGATTGTTGAAAAATATAATTCTTAAAAAACATAATTCCATATTATTCACAGTCTTAAACGTTTTGATAATCACAAAAATAAAAACTGTTCAATGTAAAAAATTTTATTAACAAACGTAAACAAAGTAATTAGTAGTAAATTTTCATTTCGATAATTATATCACATAAAGGTATGAATAAATAAATGCTTAATGCATTTTATGATCAAAAGAAATTTTTTATTCAACCTCAAACTTTTATAAAATGTTGTAAACAATTTTATAAACATTACAAAACATTTTTTACAATTAAAAAAATTTTTATTCAAAATAAACATTTTGAAATTCAAAATTTCGGACCTAAAACGGCTAGAAAAGTTCTAGAAAATCCCCTCACACAAAAGACCAAAATGGGAGCCCTATTCAGGGCCGGCCGCCTTAAATACACGGCGCCCCCTTAATTTTAAGGGGACCGCTTCCCAAGGTAGAACTCTCCCAGTTTGTCCTATAAAAATACTGGACTTGACCCACTATTTTCTCACCTTTTGCACTCATTCTTTCTGCCCAAAACAACCCACATATCCTCTCTAAAATCCTTGGATCATTTTAATCAATAAGCTTTGTTTCCATCGATCAAGCTCATTCCTCTAGTTGCAAGAGAAGAATACTTTCCATCAACAAGTGAAGAAGTATTACACCTTTGTGTGTTGTTGCAATCTTATTGTTCCATATCATAAACATAGTAAATCTTTTATAATTTTGTAAAGTAGTGTATTTGCTATATCATTGCGATCTTTTGTAAGTAATAGATATATCGTGGTGATCTTACAAGTAGGTTAGATAAGTTTGTAATAAGTATTGTGGTAGATGTAAACGTTGTGAAAAGTCTTGAATAGTGAAGAATGTCTTAAAGTTGGTGAAGAAGTCTGAAGTTGTGGAAGTCGTGAACAGGCGTGAAGTGGGTTGTGGATTGAACTGTTCTAGCTAAGATTAGAACTCGACATTTAGCTTTGTGTCATAAATCGGAGTAAGCAACGTTGTGTATGGTTTTCTCCGACATAAAGGAGTTTGTTGACATAGTGAAGAAAAATCTCGAGTTTGGTGCTCGGGGAGTGAAGTAGGGCAAAAAGGTGTTTCGTTACCGAACTACTATAAATCCTCGCATTATGGTTTGATTGTTTCTTACTCTTATCCTTGTCCTACATTACTTCTCATATCATTTCTATTGATTGTTAGATAATATATTGATCAAATGTGCAAGGTGATAAATCACATAAGTCAATCTAAAAGTTTACGAACACCTTAACACCTTAAATTTAAAAAGTGGTAAACTATTCAACTCCCCTTCTAGTTTTCCATAAATATCATGTAAGGTGAAGCCCTTGAGAATTAAAGTAGTTTCAGGGCTGATTGACCGCACTAAGTCGGCCCAGGTGCAAGCGCTCTTAGAAGAAAATATTAAAGAAGAGAATATGAAGAAGCGTCAATTTCAGTTAAAGGAAGAAAATAAAGATTTAAAGACCTTTTGTGTGCGATTATGGGTGCCAATAATAGGAGGTAATTGAGAATTACTTTTAAAAGATGCTCATAAATCAAAATACTCGACTCATCTGGTAGCCACAAAGATGTATCAAGACCTTAAAAGCCGTTATAATAGGGGGGCCTGTAAAGAAGGTTGATGCGGCATAATTATGTGGCAAGGTGTGTAATCTTTTCATTCAAGTAAAGCGGAAACATCAAACTCAGTATGAAGTCTTCAACAACTAAAGATTCCAAAATAGAAATGGGATCATATTACCGTATTGAAGTCTTCAACGCCTTAATTATACATGTTTTAGGCGGCGATATTTGTATATATTTTATCATTTCTCGTGAATTTTCGATACTTAATCACATGAAATATGTGCAGGTTCACTTGAAGACTGTCCGAGCTCAAAGTGTTTGATTTACAAGTGTTTACACCCACTGGAAGCAAAGATAGAAGAAAAGTAATAATAAATCCCAAGAAATTAAAGAAGTGTGCCACACTTATAACATTGTGCGTCGTACTTACCAACGAAATCAATGAAGCCATTAAAGACACAATGTGCGCCGGCTTTCCAAGAATGTGCGCCGCACTTTCCCCAAGCATTAATGAAGAAGAACCTAATAAATAAAAAAAACGACTAACCAAAAAAATAAAAGACTTAAGGCAGAAGTATGCCACACTTATATAATAATGCACGCACTCCTGCTCTCCCAACCCCTATAAATAGAGAGGACTTCTTGCCATTTTAGACATCATCTCACACACTTCAATATACAAATCTCTCTTAAATTCTTCATCAATCTCTGGGTTTTTAGCATGAAATTCCTGCGAAGACGAAGAAGGTTTATAGTATTTATTAAAATAACATGTTTAGTAAGATTTGATACTTGTAAACGGGTTATGTTTATGCTCCATAGCCTATCTGGATCTTGTATGTTTCTTATCTATCTATTTCACTTTGTTATTATGAACTCCGGAGCCATAAGAGGCTAAATCTCTCATGACTACTAGGTGATGTTAATATAATAAATAAGTATTTGGTATTATTACGATCTTGTTAATTTTAAGCTTACTTTGTGATCCTATAGTATCTAATCTTGTCAACCTTGTTCATCAAATTTGATTGTATACACATAACGGTATAGGTCGAAAGACCCGTTGTGTGTTATATAGTTTTAAAGATTTATCTACGTCTTTATCGTTTGGTTGGAGAAATCCGCCCTCGAGTATTTGATAAAGCAAAAAAATTGATAAATAGTAACTAATTATTTGCGTGACACATCTGATTAAGTTAACTAATATAAGTCTTAAGTTAAAACAAGTTAATTTGTGAAAACGTTTTTTGACAAAAGAACCTTTTTATAAGTTAAGTCTCAAAATTGAAGATCGTAATCATTACCACTGCTTAAGCATTATATGAAACTATCCGAGTAGTCATACTCCTTTATTATTGAAATCATCACCAATCATATCTCATTTGAAAAAGTAATTAAGATTTGTCTTAAAACTCGTGATTATACGAACATAATTAAATCCTGGTCTTACTGAAATAAATATACTACATACTGGGTATCCTTTACCCCGTGTGTTTCCATTTAATAACCGGTAAATTCTAGTCTAATAATTTAAAGCTTTTTGGAACACATCAATACATTTGCTGGAAGCGGGTGGAAGAAGCATTTTGTAGGTCCTTAGAGAATTGTGCAAATGCACATCAGAACATGGTGGCAAAGACAAAAGAGTTTAATCTGACCATAAGTCACTCACCATAGTGTCTGAAAAAAGTAGGTGAAAATGTAATTGCTGAAGTTTCACTGTGAAAGGGTAATTATCCTTTCGTAAACGGGAAAGTTAGTCACAATTTTATTAGACCATTCAAAGAGTTTACAACGAATAGGGAACAAGCTTACAAGTTGGAGTTACCATCAAACTGAATGTAAATTCAACATACATTCCATGTTTGTTATCTATGGAAGTGTATTTGCCGAGGAAGAAAGTGTGATACCATTAAGTGAGATTAGGGTGGATGAGAAGAAATCTCATCCGCTTTCCTGAGCGATGAAAGTTCAGCTATGATTCAAAACAAAGTTCCACCTAAACTCGGAGACCCCAAAAGTTTCCTTATTCTATTACCTTTTTTTCCAACCCCAAACCTTCACATGCAAGTGCTTTAGCCGGACTTAGTGCTAAGCATTAGTCCTCAGCCATATGCTCTAATTAACGAAATTATATCTGAAACACCGAAACGAATAAAATGAGCGTAAGGTTAGCCGACCGATCATTCTAACACCCTATTGGAATAGCTAAAAATATGCTCGTTGAAGTTGGTAAATTCACCTTTCTCGTAGATTTCGTTATTCTCAAAAATGGAATAAGATAGTAAATGTTCCTCTAATCTTTAAAATAGACCATTCCTCCATACTAACGATGCAGTAATTCCAGTAAAACAAAAACTACTCAAATCTTGAGTTGTACTGAACGCATGACCTTTTCAATCGACTCATGCGAAGAAACACTCTATTAAACGTATTATACATGTATTAGCATTGATATGATTGATGAAATCCTAAAAGAAGATTTGAATGCGCATCCTCGATGAAAGGAGTGAAATCCTTCATTCCATCAAGAGAACTATTCTCGAAGAAAAACTCTTTGCTAAATTCATGGCTATGGATATCGAAGAAAACTCTGTATCTGAATCTGACACCAAAGAACCACCATTCGAAAAGATCACCTTTAACACCGATTATAAAATCAAGACATCTCTTGAAGAACCTCCTTCAGATCTTGAACTAAAACCTCTTCCTGATCACCTAGAATATGTATTCTTGAAGACCCACTTTCTCCTGGTAATCATATCGTCCTAGCTTTTTAAGCAAAACAAAGTAAGCTCAATATCTGTTTTAAAAAGACATAACAAGCCTTTGCTTGGAAAACCATAACATTCCTTGGAATCGTCCATTTTAAGTAAACATAAAATATAACTTTTAGATGACAAAAAGCCAGTTGTTCAAAAACAAAGACGATTAAATCTAAACATGCAAGAAGTCGTAAAAAAAAGAAATCATAAAACTTCTTAACACCAGTATTATTTATCCAATCGTCGATAGCCCTTGGGTAAGTCCCATCCAATGTGTACCAAAGATAGGTGGTATTACAGTAGTTACAAACGAAAAAGATGAACTTGTCCCAACAAGAACCATTACGTGTTAGCGAGTATGCATCGATTATCGTAAACTCAATGAAGCAACCGCAAAAGACCACTTTCCTTTGCCATTCATGGATCAAATGTTAGAAAGACTCGCAAGAAATAAACATTTATGTTTCCTTGATGGTTTTCTAGATATTTCCAAATCCCAATCGATCCCATGGATCAAGAAAAAATCACATATCAATGTCCTTCGGAACATACGCCTTAAAGGCGAATACCTTTCGGGTTTATTAATTCTCCTCGCTACATTCCAAATGTGCATGTTGGCTATCTTATCATGACATGATCGAAGAATCTGTGGAAGTATTCATGGACGATTTCTCAATCTTTAGAAACCCCTTCGATAACTGTCTAAATAGCCTTGATAAAATGCTTCAACGTTTCAAGGATGCAAATTTTGTCCTTAACTGGGAAAATGTCACTTCATGGTTAAAGAAGGAATTGTGCTCGGACACAAAGGTGACCCGGAGGGCAGCCTTGAAGTTGACAAAGCCAAAATTGACGTAATCTCTAAGCTTCCACCCCCTACTAATGTCAAAGGTATTAAAAGTTTTCTGGGACATGCCGGTTTCTACTGACGTTTTATTAAAGACTTCTCAAAAATTGTCTGTCCTTTAACTAAATTGCTTGAAAAAGATACTCCATTCAAATGAATGATGAATTGTCCAAAACATTCAAATTTCCATTAAAAGAAAAACTCACATGTACTCCGATAATCATAAGCCAAAACTGGAACCTTCCATTTGAGCTCATGTGTGATGCAAGTGAATTCGCAGTTGGAGTAGTCTTAGGGCAAAAAGATGGTAAACACTTCCACCCCATCTATTTTGCAAGCAAAACTCTTAATGCAGCTAACAAAACTAGTACGGTGACGAAAAAGAACATATGGCAGATGCTTTGCATTAAGACCAAATTATTCACCTATATGATTAATATCCAAAAATGTTGTCTATACGCCCCCTCAGCCTAAGACACCTATTCAAAAAGCAAGATGCTAAGCCACGTCTTATACGTTGGATTCTGCTATTGCAAGAATTTGATATTGAAATAAAAGACAAAAAAGGTATAGAAAATGTTGCCACCGACCACTTATCTCGGATTGATAATGATGAGCAGCAATCGATAGTGATGTCGACGATATCTTATCAGGCAAAACTCATATGAAATACCGACAAGAGACATACCAAATGTGCCTCATGACTTTTGAAAACTATTTTGGATAGTATATCATACCTAAACCTAAAGTGTATGACGTACCAACAAAAAGAATAAATTCTTCTCTGACCTCAAAAACTAATTTTGGAAGATCCTATCATTTTCAAATATAGTTTAATACGATATGATCAGACGTTGTTGCTCAAGACCAGAAACTCGTATCAATTTTAGATCAATGACACTCACGGACCTACTGAGGACATTTGTGGACCAAACACCACAGGTAAGAAAAGGTCCTTAGACCTTCAGGCTGTTTATTGGCCAACAATCATTAAGGAAGAGCATGCAAAAAAACTGGGAATATATCCAAACGTGATGAAATGCCCTGAAACAGCATTCAAGTATGCGAAGTTTTTGACATCTGGAGTATTGACTTTATGGGACCATTCCCAAAGTCATATAAATTCGAATATATTTTAGTCGCTGTCGACTATTTTTCCAAATGGGTCGAAGCTTCAAGCTTTACCTACTAATGGATACTTTGATTTGTAATTCATTCCTGAAAAAAGTAATTTTGACATTTACGGTATCCAAAGCTCTCATAAGCCCGAGGAACTCATTGAATGAAAAAAATAATGGAAAAAAACCATGAAAAATCTGGAGTTAACCCATCTTTTCTCTACATCCATATCATCCTCAAACGAGAATACCAGTCGGAAAATACAAATAAATCCCTTAAAAGAACCGTTGACAAAACAGTTAAAAGGATAAATCCAACAGTTTGTCACGAAAAATCGATGATGCTCTGTGGGGCTTTCAAACTGCTAATAAGGGTTCGGAGTGTTCCTTCATAAGATCATGCATAAGATTATGAAGAACGACCTCTAGAATGAGTTTGTTTCAAAATAACATTGGAGTTTAACTGAAATTTGTTTACAAAAAGGCTCCATGCTCAAATGTTCATCTATTAAAATGTAAAGATTTAGTTACATAAAAATATCCCAAAAGTATGCTTAAAACTCCTATTGCAATAAGACTCCAAAACGATGCTTCCCATGTAACTGTGCTTAGTACTCTTATGGACAAGAGAAAAACATCTTTAAAAACATCAACATAAAGTTGGTGATTCATAGGTTAAAGTAATGTATAAGGGTAGGACCACAAGATTTCCAAGTTTGTGTGACATATGTAACATCATACAATATCACAAAGTAATTACGAAATGCACTAAGCTCATGATACTGAAGCTACAACATGTATGTCTGCAATTTAATGGCAATAATGTGCCCGTGTAGATGTTCAACCCGCAACATCCAAATCTGACATGGTATACGTCCGTTAGTTCGGTCCACCGAGACTAGTGAGCGCTACTCACCCGAACGGGGATGTCAATCCCAAATAGATATATTTATAACATTCACACTTACACCGAGTAATTAACAGTTCATGATTCATGTGCATAGTGGGTTATCGTTATTTAGGCAACTCGAAATTTAATTTAAAAGTGTCTTGCGTCTAATGTAACTCAATGCCATGTTTCTCACCCCAAAAGTTGTAAATCATTGGAATTGTATACAATGGGGCAATGAACTCACCTTAGGTGATGGTATGAATGTATGAGTGATCAATCAATATGTGTCGGCACAACTAGCCGGAATGCAACCTAATTAAATATAGGTCGTATAAGAATGTATACTCGAATAATAATACAACAATATAAATTACAGAGTTATATCACCACCTAATAGTTTTTGTTTAGATTTATAAATGATTAAACAATATTTAAATCGATGCTTGTTAAAATAAAGTGTCAAAGTAAAAGCATCCTAAAAAAACTTATCTTTATCAAAAAAAAGACTATATTTTAAAAACACATTATTAAATATACTAATTGATTTAAAATAATAGATATTAATAAATAGTTTAATTATTTTATAAAATAATAGTTATAAAGTTGAAAACATGTATAAATATTATCTAAGTAATACTACGTTATTTCTTAATGTTTTTTAGCCCAAGCGAATCCGAAAACACTTGTAAACCTTATTTTAAGTTTTTAACAGCTTTGTATGTTTTTATAAAAAGTGCCAAAAATTATTTGTAAAAGTTAACAATCCGCTTTTAAAATTTCTATATTAAATAACTAAACACTCTTATCCCTCTTGAAAACTTGTAATTATATAAAACCGTTATTCCGAACAAATTTGTAGTTTTATACTTTGGCCGAATCGAACCCAAAAGCCCTCAAAAACACCTATTTCGAAATTCACAGTTTCTCGCAGTTTTTCACAGCTTTATAAAAGCTGTGAAAATAATATATAGTTTTGAAATCTTTAAAAAATCCATAACTTTCTCATTTATAAATCCGTTTTTCGAGTTCTTTATATATTTGGAATCGTGTCGAGACGATCTATCAAAATTTTATGTTTATAAACTGTATAAAAATTTGAGCAGAAACAGTAAATATAAATTGTTTTATATAAAAACACTTTTATATAAATTTAATATGACCGAAATCATCGTAAAATTAATATCTCCTTACTTTATAGCACTGTTTTACAAGATTCTTATATATATCGAATCGTCTAGAAATGTACTATTTTAATCTCAGTTTATACATTGCATTAAAACAGTGCCATACCAAAAAATACATACGTCCGAATTAATAAGTTAGTAAAAAATTGTTTTTTATAAGTTTTACATAATTAATTATCACAAGTCCATTAATTTTTCCATTATAACCCTTTTTATATAATAAAGTCTTCTAATATTAGGTCCATCTATTTTAGTCTAATATGTCCAAAATAAAATATCCACAACAATTTATTTATTTATAAACTAAATAAATGAAATTAAAACAATTAATTATATAAAATTATCCAACACTAGCAATATATCAACAATAAAATATGTTTCTTTATTCTAACATATTTTTAAACACAATCTTACCATCAATATGTATTTTTCTTGATTATGTATACGCTTGTATTATTAATAAATTTTATAAAATATTACACTAAATGGTTATTTAACAATATAACAAATATGTATGTATATAAATGAAGTAATTATGAAAGTGTAGAGATGGTATTAGACCTTGTATGAATGAAAGAAGAATTGAACACAAATTAAACCTTAATTCTTCAACCCAAAATATTTTTATAAAACCCTAATTCCTTTCCTTGAAACCCTTGCTAAATGAAACCCAGTCTGTAATACACTTTGAACACCTTAGAAATCAAGCCTTAATCAACCTGTTACTTATGTGTTTGTAAGGAATAAAAACTATGACAACTTTCGTGTCACTTTCTAGTTGTGGGTTTAAGAGAAGGAAAACAAAGATATAGAAGATTGATTTTTGCAAGTAATGAGAGTGTGTGAATAAGGCTTGCATTAGGCTTCCTTTTATTGTGTAAGTATCTAGCAAACCACTTAACAAATACCATGGATTCAAAGTGGTGTAAGTTTAACAAGGACAAGTGCTCTCCTCCTCCCTATGTTGAATTAGAAGAAACATTAGTGGAGTGTTTGATTTTATTAGTTGTGGTGTATAAGGGGACTAAAAATAGATAACATGGGAGTAGAAAAAAAAAAAAAAAAAAAATGATTAATTTTTTTGGTATTGGGTAAAATATGTAGTATTTGTTGATGTATAGAAGGTATTGGAGTTTCCATGCACGGCAATTGCACGCATAAATGCAATTTAATTGCGAAACGTAAACGTTAAACGTAACCATATAAATAAAAATGAAAAGTAAAAATTATCTTTCGTAATACATTATATATACAATTGCTTGGTGTAAACTTTTATTTGTTTGATGACGGTTTACGTTGAATGTTGATTTCTAGTTTACGCGATTTAACTAAACGATGAAAATTAAAAGTAAACGTGCAAAAGTCTAAAAATAAATAATGGAAAGTTTGAAGTCGTAAAATGACCTAAAATAATGGATTGTTACAGTCTTCCCCCGTTAAAGGAGCCTTGTCCATAAGGCTCAATACGCATATTTGTCCCGAGGGCGTGGTTTTTTTGTGAAGAGATGCAGATACTTCTTTCGAAATTGATCTTCACGTTCCCATGTGAACTCAGGACCTCTCCTAGAGTTCCATCGAACTTTGATAATGGGGATACGGCTTTGATTCAACCGCTTAACTTCACGATCCATGATCTCCACTGGTTCTTCAATGAAGTGAAGCTTGTCATTAATATGTAATTCATCCAACGGAATTTCCAATGGCTCGTAGGATAAACACTTCTTTAAATTGGATACGTAAAATGTGCTATGAAACCTGCTTAATAGTTGAGGAAGTTCGAGTCTATAAGCAACAGTTCCTACTTTTGCTAACACCTTGAAAGGTCTAATATACCTCGGGTTCAAATTCCCCCGTTTGCCAAAACGGATAACTCCTTTCCAAGGTGATACGTTCAACATGACTTTGTCACCAACTTGAAATTCTAAAAGCTTACGCCTCACATCGGCGTAACTCTTTTGACGATCACGGGCGGCTTGAATCCTGCTTTTGATTTGAATGATCTTTTCGGTTGTCTCGTGAATAATTTCTAGACGACCTCGGCCCAGGATACAGGTGAACGACACTTTCAGCCATAAAGTGCCTCAAATGGCGCGACCTTGATGCTAGCATGATAACTATTGTTGTATGAGAACTTAATTAGCAGTAAGTGTCTATCCCAACCATTTCCAAAGTTCCAAATCACACAAACGTGTAACATATCTTCCAGTGTCTAAATGGTTCTTTCGCTTTGTCCATTAGTCTGTGGATGGTAAGCAGTACTCATATCCAAACGAGTACCCAAAGCCTTTTGGAACGACCTCTAGAAATTTGATGTAAATCTACCGTCATGATCACAAATGATTAAGACTGGTAATCCATGTCTTGTGACCACTTATTTTAAGTACAGTCTTGTCGATCTCTCCATTGAGTCATTTTTCTTCATCGGCAAAAAGTGTTCAGACTTAGGAAGACGGTCTACAATCACCTAAATGATATCATAACTACTTGATGTCTTAGGGAGCTTTGTGATAAAACCCATGGTGATATTGTCCCACTTCCACTGAGGGATCTCAGGTTGTACTAACAAACCAGATGGTTTCTAGTGTTCAGCTTTGACCTTTAAGCATATCAAACACTTGCTAACATAGGTGGCAATATCGGCTTTCATATTGGGCCGCCAATATAATTTCTTCATGTCTAGTACATCTTGTCGGAACTCGGATGAACAGATGATTTTGACTTATGGGACTCATGCATAATTAAAGTCCTTAGATCACCAAAGCATGGAAACCAACTCATGTTCTTCAAACATAGTGTTCCATCAACGCGCGGTTCCAACTTCTCTTTCCTGATCATACTCCCACATCTTCAGCCTCGAAGTTTTCTGGTTTCCTTGCCTTAGTCTGAGCATTTAAGATCTGCTTGAGAAGATTCAAACTAATAGTCATAATTAAGGCTCGAACCCTTAATGGCTTAATTCGTTCTTTTCTACTTAAAGAGTCAGCCACTCATTTGCTTTTACCAGGTGATAACGAATTTTGCAATTGTAATCACTGAGCAACTTCAACCAACGACGTTGCCTCATGTTCAACTCCTTCTGATCAAGGATGAGTTGTAAGCTTTTGTGATCACTGAACACGGTACACTTTGTTCCATACATATGGTGTCCCTCTGAAATCTAAAAGCAACCTAACTGCTCCTAACTCCAAGTCATGAGTTGTATAATTCTTCTCATGAATTTTCAGTTGTAGTGATGCATAAGTAATCACCTTCTCATTTTGCATTAAGACAACACCTAATCCGTTATGCAAAGCATCACAATAAACAATAAAGTTCTCATCTCCTTCAGGTAAAGCCAAGATAGGTGCGCTACACGGTTTCTCCTTTAATAATTGGAAAGCTTCTTCTTCTTTGTCACCCCAATTAAACTTGACCTTCTTTTGAGTTAGCTTGGTCATTGATTTGGCGATCTTTGAAAATCCTTTAATGAATCTTCGATAGTAACCGGTAAGACCTAACAAAGACGAATCTCGTTGAGTCCTTATAGATGCCCAATATTTAATAGACTCGATCTTGGTAGAGTCCACGTGAATGCCTTGACTATCAATCACGTGACCGAGGAACTGTACTTTGGGAATCTAAAATCCATACTTAGAAAATTTGGCATACAACTCCTCCTTCTTAAGCAACTCTAAGATTAACTTATGGTGTTCTTCGTGATCTTGCTTGCTCTTCGACTAGAACAGAATATCATCAATAAATAAAATCACAAACTTGTCTAAATACGGTTTACACACCTGATTTATAAGATCCATAAATACGGCCGATGCGTTCGTCAAACCAAATGACATAACTTGAAATTCATAATCATCGTAACGAGTTCTGAATGCGGTCTTCAGGATATATTCTTCACAAACTCTCAACTGATGATAACCCGATCTCAGGTCGATCTTCGAATAGACACTTGACCCTTGTAGTTGATTGAATAAATCGTCAATTATTGGAAGCGGATAACGGTTCTTCACCGTTAGCTTATTTAATTCCCGGTAATCGATGCACATTCAGAATGATCCATCCTTCTTCTTGACAAACAAGACCGGAGCTCCCCAAGGTAAGGAACTGGGTCTTATAAAGATCTGAAAGAAAGTGTTTGTTTGTGGTTCTAGTGATTCTTCTTACTCAGAGTCCCTCTATTGGCTCTGATACCACTTGTAGGTCCTTGGTTTTGGATCTATATAGCCTTTGTAAGACAATAGCTAACTTGAATAAATCCAAATCAACTATGTGAGAGACACTGACTATGAATACCAAGTGTTAATGCGGAATCTTAACACAAGTATTAAGAAGAACACAATATAATACTAACTTTGCTATTGATTTCTATTAAGCTTCAATGCTACTATTTGTTATATAAAACTCTATGCCGTAGGGTTCCTTTTATACACCAAGGAAACCCTAAAAGGCTTTACAAAACATGTGAAATGATAATGCATATCCTTTCCTAAGATATCTCCTAAAATATCTCTAAGATAACTATTATTACTATTCTGTTACATAAACAGACTTAACTAATCACTACCAGTACTAACTATAGTACTGCCACTCTACCAGTACTAACTATAGTACTGTCAGACTTAACTTAGTACTGCCAGAACTAACTAATACTACCAGACTTAACTGTTATACTACCAATATTAAGTCTTTTACAATATATTTCCTAACATGAGAGCAACGAAGAAGGTTGGATTTGTTCAAGAAGCAATGTAGATGGTCGTTAAGTCAAACTTAACGACTCATTAAATAAACAAAAGTTCTAACCGAGGGACAATCCAGATGAGCCACCCAGGTTTCTATACAACAAAGATTTATTCTACTTAAAGTATGGGAATTCTGAGGAAAGATATTATATACTGTCTCTCTATAAGATGCATGCCGAACCATTTCCTGAAGAGGATCTGGAAGAGAAATTAAATCGTTGGGTCAAGAAAGAGTTCAAGATGTTTAATGAAGAAGCACGGTTATCTATTCAACACTGGAAAGAGTCTTGGCATAAAACATTCTATAAGGTCAATCAAAGAAAAGTTAAACCCAATCCTGAAGAATTATTCTTCGATCACAAGATAACAGAAGTTGTTAGAATACAGTCTGAAGATCAAAGAGGACTTGACTTCATATGGAAGATAATTGTGATGAGAGAAAATGACAGACCAGATAGCTTTTCTAAGACCGACTTCAAGTATCTGAACAAGAATGATATTGAAGACTTATACTACTTGTGTTTGAATATGAAGGTTGATTTCCGTGAATATAAGCTGAAGAACTCATTGATCACTTTCATTAGAAGCTATGTCATTTGGGAGAGAGTACATGATTTTTAGCTAGGGATTGAAAGCTATCAAATCAAGATAAACTTAACAGCACCAAGGCTATCATTTCCTGAGATTGAGGCTCATGATCTTTTCACTATTATCGATGAACCTTTAACTGGTTTGATCTATCCTAACAGCAAAGGTGAAAAGAGAGTTATGCATCTGTCTGAGATTTCAAAGTTCTGCGATGCTACACTAGAAAAGGTTTTACAAGAGGTTGGTATGATGATGTATAGATCAGAAGTTCAAAAGATTCCACCTCGGTTTGGTGAGTTAAACTTGGATATAATGAAGGCTTATAAAAGAGAAATACAAAAGCGTCTACAACACATAAGCCAAATGAGAAGGTGGAAATCGTTTGTGAATGAAAGACCAATACTTCGAGCTATCAGGCGTCCATAATAATCAACCCTTAGAGGGAGATTGTTAGGAATTGAAAAGTGTTAATTATTATTATGTTTTGTTTTAGAATAGTATTAGTACTTTATTAGTGTTAGTAAAATGTAATAAAGTCAAAGTTGACTAAAGTTAGGAAAATGGAAATAGCTAGAATAAGTATTTCATACTCTTCATGTCAAGAGTATAAATACAAGGTCAATGTGTGTAACATTCACTTCTCCCTCCCATTTCTATTTTCTCGTTGTTAATGAAAAATGAGAAAATGATGAAAACTCTCTCTAGCTCCTCTCCTCTATTTCTCACTTTGGTATGATATTATTATGCAAATACAACATCTATCATGTACTCTTAATTATCATTAATTAATCATTTAGATTATAAAAATGAAACATTTATTTTTGTTAAACAATTTAGAGAAGTTTCGACGAAATATATGTTTTTCGTCTTTTAGTCGACTTATTAAAATAGAGATAAAAAATTAAGGGTAAACACTGAGTCATCTTATAACTAACATTCTAATGAGTTGTCATTATTAGCTTGTTGTTATTAAGAGATTTTGGTAATGTTTTGAATACACAATAATTGTCGTGTGATGATGTATCAAAAAACATTAAAACTTTGTTTTTCGAAAAACCCCCCTCAAAAATTGACTCATTTATTAAAATGACACCAATTATATAAGAATTGTTTTGGAAAACTTGTGAGGGATGGAGTGTTGAACACACAATTTTGAAAGATTATGAATTGTCATTGAGAAATTATTGAAAAATAGTGTACAACTTTTTTAAAAAACCATCTGTTAGATGACTTCTCCTCTAACGCCAAGGATAAGCGCACTTAAACGTACACCGTCTTTTTCTTGAGCACAAAACTTTAAATGTCTTATAAGAACAGCTCAAGACCGAGAAAATTAATTTTCTCGTTGTTAGGATAAGTTATCTTGAGAGATACACTTCTCTTACATTGAAATCAGAGTTATGCACTGAAATATGCATAAGTCATAAAGAAAATTAGAAATGACATGTTTTGAAAGCATTTGAAACTCTCGCTCGAACTTCATTTACACACACGTGTCAATGTTAATCGACATTTCTAGGCACGTAAATGTTATCGATTCCAAGAGACATGTCGAGAAGAATCTTTTTTGGTATTTTTGAATTTTCTAATTTTGTATTTTCTTTTTGTAATTTTCTATTTTTTGTATTTGGTTTTATATGTTTTATATTTTCGTATTTTGTTTTTCTCAAAAATATTTATAAGTCAATGTTTGATGAAATATCAAGCAGTCTCATTTGTCAGAACCTCTAATTCTGCTGGAGTCAAACATCTCATACCA